>PVKP010000750.1:0-175698 GCA_004027715.1 Plecturocebus donacophilus
TGATTCTGTGAGTTCATCACACTCATCCTCCGTCAAGCCTTGTTCTCTTGCTGATGAGGAGCTGTGATCCCCTGTAGGAGGAGAGGCATTCTGATTTCGGGTGTTCTCAGCCTTTTTGCACTGGTTTCTTCCCATTTTTGTGGATTTATCCACCTGTCATCTTTGTAATTGCCGACTTTCAGATTGGGTCTCTGAGTGGTCGTCCGGTTTGTTGGTGGTGAGATTTTTTCTGTTTCTTAGTTTTCCTTCGGGGGGCGCCCCTTCCCCACAGAGCTGGGCCTTCCCGGGTTCAGTTGTGCTTGTTCTCAGTCCTCAGTGCTTCCAATTGCTGTTCTCCTTGTGGGGATGGGACCAGCGGAGCCTTTGGGCACCCAGTCCCGTACACTCCGCGCTGAGAAGCGTTGCGCCGGCCAAAAGAGTCACGCTGGTGACCCGGGTGGCTCCTTCGCTGGGAATCTCCCAGTCTGTGGGCATCAAAAATTCGTCTGTAATTGCGGCATCCACTTGCTCTCTGCGCTTTCACTGGGAGCTACAATCCTGAGCTGCTGCTACGTGGCCATCTTGGATCTCTCTCCCTATTTCCACTTTCTTAAAACTTCTACTGTGCAGGTAACTAATGATCTTTTTCATGACAAATGTCATGATAACCACTGTATTCTCCTGTCAACACCATGCAACACACATAGCCCCATGCATGTTCTTGAAAAACTTTCTTTACTTAGCTGAAAATACACCAACTACACTCTCTTGGTTATAGTCACTTTGCTTTGGTTATTCTTTCACAATTTTCTTGGCTTTTTTCATTCTGTTTTCAAAATTCTTATCATGTGCACACAGAAAAATTGTAAAAACTAATAATTTATTACTTCTTACAGCAAGTCACAACAAATTTCAAAGTAATAAAATCTCATGGAGGATTTTGATATTCCCAGTGAAATTAAATTAAAAATTAAGTACAAAAAATTAATAGATAAATCATGTAGATTTCTTCAACTTTATGGAGATATATTTGTCAGCCAAAAATTGTACATACTTAAGGTGTACAACTTGATGATTTGATATATGCATATATTATAAAATATTAACCAGAAGAAAGCTAATTAACACAACCATAACCTCACATAGTTACCCATTTTATGTGTATGGCAAGAATTCTAAGCTCTAATCACTTAGTGTCCTCAAATACCAATACATTATTGATAACTATAGTCACATTATTTTTATTACATCTCCTGAATTTACTTATTTCATGTAATTGAAACTTTGTAAGTCTCCATCAAAATTTCCCTACACCCTCCTTCTCTAGCTTCTGTAATCTCAATTATATTCTCTGTGTCTGTGAGTTTGACATTTTTAGATTCCACGTGGAAGTGGAATAATGAAATATTTGTCTTTCTGTGCCTTTCTTATTTCACCAAGCATAATGTCTTACAGGTTTATTCAGACCATCTTTAACTAAAAAATTTCATTTTTAAAAAATGTCTGAATATTGTCACACATTGTTTATATACACCACATTTTATTTATCCATTCATCCATTTATGGACACTTGGGATGATTCCATATCTTGGCTAGTGTGAATAATGCTGCAACGAATAGTGAGTACAGATATCTCTTCAACACACTGATTCCATTTCCTGCAAGAATATTTCACTAGTAGGATTACTAGATCATAAGGTAGATTTCTTTTTAACTCTTTGAGGAACCTCAATACTGTTTTCCATAATGGCTGTACCAATTTACATTTACACCAAGAGTGTGTGAATATTTCTTTTCTTCTACATCCTCACAAACACTTATTATCTCTTATCTTTTTAGTAATAGCCGTGTTAACAGATGCAAAGTGATGTCTCATTGTGGTGTTGATTTGCATTTCCTGGATTATTAATGAAGACAAGCACATGGTCATATATCTGCTGAACATTGTTATGTCTTCTTTTGAAAAATATCTATTCAGAAACTTTGACCCTGTTTAAATCAATTTATGGGTTTTTTATAAATTTCCTTATTAATAAATCATGGATTGAGTTTCATGTTAATTATTTAAAAATTGCAGATGTGATAACATTTGAACAAAATTAAAATGTAAATATCAGGCTGAAGTTTGTATTTAAAAATTGCAAGAACAAAAATGCCTAAAGAAAAATTATTTACAAATATGTTGCACTAGAATGTCTCCAATATACCTTCTTACAGACAAATATAAAGGTCAATATCAAATAAAAATGGGTAAAATAGTAAATAGAAAATGCATGACTATGAAATAATAAAGATGGCCAATGAGTGTATACATGAAATCATATCAAAAGTATTATCTCCCTTGTTTACTTATCAGATTGAAAAATACGGACAATATTGACTGAACTTCCTTGATGATGATAATATGATTGTGATATTATGAGCTGTATTTGGAATAGTAATTTATTAATTTATCTTAAAATTTAAATACTGCATTTTTTGAACTATCAACTTGTATTTTAGAGATTTATTCTTGCTGTATGAATAAGAAATGGGAATGCAAAAAAAAAAAACTTTCATGGTGAGTCATACTATATAAACTAAAATTTCATAAATACAGAATTAACTAAATCATTTTAGAATAAATACTTGTACTTTGGATGTATTAAGTAGATGTTAATAACATCTGACAACATCAGACAAAGAAAAACTATTACCGTATGACATGAAAAAGTTTCTGAAACTAAGATAGGTATCTTTTTGTATAAAATGGAGATAATTATTACTAATGTATATAATTCTAATAAAGATTAGGTGATAGAATGATAACAACTAATATTTAGCATCTATTGCGTGTTGCTTATTGTGTCTACTGTGTCTATTGCATGTTGCTTATCTGTGTTTACTGTGTCTGGCACAGAGTATATGCTCACTATATGGTGATACTTCATATAAAAGAGGCAAGTATTTATGGAAGAGAAAGTTGTCATGTAATATTGTTTAGCCAGGAAACATTTATAATTTTTTTCTATTGTTTTCTAAAGTCACCTGCATGTATTACAATATATGTAATTATGTTTGTATGTAACATACGAACACAGTTACATAATTTCTGAGTGGTTTTCCCCAAAATGCTATCAATATTTATGTCTGGATAATGGATCTTACAATTATCTTTACTTCAGTGTGTGTATTTTCGAGTGTTTGAGAATTTTAAGATGAGTAGGTTGTTTTAAAACTGAAAGAAAACAAATTATAAAGTTGTTTTAATTTTGGAAAATTAGTAACATTGCATCAAAAATTTTGCTTTCGAGTACATTAAGAGTTTAGAAAATTTTGGATGCTAAGCTTAGAGGATTTATTTAGAAAATATGGATGGAAAGTAGAAATAATGATGACATAATTAGATAAAAGTTTTAATAAAATATATTTTCTATCCAAGGGTACTGTATGACTTTAAAAATCATGATCTGCAAATTCTTAGATTAAAACTAAGTCTAACAATAAAAAATACAAATCAAAATTTCCAATTTTTTATTGTGCTATATCAAATTAATGTTCAAAGACATAAGACTTGTCTAACATGCTTGCCTCTAAGGACTTTTAACCTTTACTGTCTTTTCTTCCTTTGATTTCACCATGAATCAAATAAATAATCTTTATGAGTTTCCAGCTGTGAATACAAATTTCCTATCCTCCTTCTTTCACAAGGGCAAGTTCCATTCTATTTATCACTCTAGGAGGATCTGGACGTTTTCTTCTTTGTAGCTCAAGATGCTGTTTGGTTTTGTGTGTGTGTGTGTGTGTGTGTGTGTGTGTGTGTGTGTGTGTGTGTGTGTGTGTGTGTGTTTTCTTCTTCTATGATACCATCAGTCTAGTAGGCTTTACCTTTTTAAATTACCATTGTAGATTCTTCTGTACATCCCTAGAGACCATGGTCCCTGTTTTCTCATCGTTAATGAAAATCCTTCTTATTTAAAGCAGATTTTAGCAAGGCAGTTTTCTGCATGTACTTAAAAATTTATGTAAAAAACAGTCTGATAATTTTCTATCCCTCTGGCATTAACATATATTGAGCAGACAGGATTCTCCTTTCCCCACCCAATTCACACTTGTAGCTCTCTATAGGACTAAAAGGAGATTAGTATGTATTAGCATAAACTCTGAGAAAATAAGATGTTGAGGCATATGTGGATATTAATCAAATAAAAAGTCCTTAATCTCACAGTTGTATCAGTAATTTCCTTAAAAGTGTATTATGTGTTGAAGAAAAAATGTTTTAATGATATGCAATGACTTAATTAGAGTCATGACACTATGCTTTTAAATAGAGTTGGAAAGAAATTACATTTTAAGACAAGTCAAATTTAATAATAATTGACACTGGTATATTCTTATGACATGTGAAGGAACTAGGCATTTTGCATCCATTAATGATCCTGGATTACATTTAGGAATGAGTCCCCAAATTCTGCAATAATAAGCAAATCTTTTTTATTCCACAGTTCCCTTTACCAGAAAATCTAATACATGAAGATTTACTTCATGTAACTTTCCAGTCTTTTGTACAATAAGAGAGACTAACATTTGGAGATCTGATAGACAAATGATTAAAGTAGGAGGAAAACTTCATGTCTAACTCCTTAAGCTGGTGTTTTGATCAAAAGCAGTATTACAGCACTATACTATTTTGACAAAAATATTCTATAAAGAGGAATATTAATTCTGGTTTTGGCAGTAATGGTGGCTAGTTTGTAAGCATCTTCATATTTTCTTTTGTTACATGTGGGCAGTATACAGAATAATTTTGAAGTTTCCATAGAGCTGTTTTAAAAACCAGTCTTTCTATGTTATATAAAATTATATTATAATATACTCTGTACTATTTTAAAAGTGTTAGAAATGAGATCGATTTTAAAATCTATGACTCTGTTAAATTTACTTTTAAAATTATTACAATTCTGTTTGATGATTCCAACAACCAATTTTTTTTCACATTTCCCATATTATATCTGAGAATGTGAAGCTATAATCCTCATAAGAAAAATACACAATGGAGGCCTTCTACCACAGCCAAAATGGTGATTTCATACAGTCTCACTACATGACTTAGAAATTTTAATACTACTATATTTTATATTCCATATATATATAATTTTATTTCTGTTTTACCCAAACTTGAGTATTAAGGTAGAAAATAGTCCCTAATAGTATTCAAATAAAAATCTCAATTTAGAAATGTGTCAGTTCTGGTCCTCTTGGAAGCAGAAGCCAAGAGAAAAGTAGAATTGCCAAAAATTCATTGAGTAAAATGTTTGTAAAAAATAAAGAGGACAAGGAGCAGAGGAAGGCAAGGAGAGCATTGAGATCCCTCTCCATTCCTGACATTTATGATACAATCGAGGTCTGGGAGGACATGGGGTAGGAGGAACCTCATACTCCAATGCAGCTCTGAGTAGGGCTCAATCAAGTCATAGCAAACTCCATGGCAAGTACTACCACTTAGAAGTGCCCTACATTGGGCAGAAATGGCTCAAGTCTAGTGTCCCTCTTCTGCTCACTCCTTGACTTAGGGCTGTCAGAAGAAAGTCTGACCTTGGCGTGGATAGATACATCAGTGAAACCTGAAGACACAGCAGGTGGAGGCTGTCAGCTTTCTAGACCTCCTGCAGCAGATCTGAGTGACACACCTCCATGGCCGTCACAGTTAGAGTTATTTTCATCTTTACAATTTTATGTGTTTTACTAATTGGACATAATACATATGAAATAGTTGACTTTCAGGAAAAATAATGAAAGTACTTGAAACAAAATTTTTTCCTTGTTAAATTCAAAGTAGATGATTCTTTGAGAAAGATTATGCCCTGGGCAGTTTCTTATTGAGTAAATATATTCCTATTAATATTTGATAAGAATGAGTGACTGGATATTTTCCTTACAAATTAAGAAAATTGATTTGAAGATAGAAACATTTACTGAATATAAACTATGCCAATTTCTTTAAATTGTACATAAATTATTTGATTTAATCCTTATAATAGCCTTGTGACATTTCAGCTCAACAAAGGAAGACTAGGTTATTTTGGTAGCAACATAGCAGACTCATTGAACTAGCAGCCCATTAATGCACACCTGTGGAGCACCTCAAATGAAACTGTGTTTGAGTGCATGAATTGAATTAACTACATATTGTCTTTCATCAGGATAAAATGACATCAATTCAATCTTATCATAGAAATTGGAAGGAAATGCAGTCTTAAAGTCAAGTGCAAGGCTTGGATAGTGACCTGCATAAATGTGCATGCAAAATTCACCTCGAAAGAATTTCTAATAAAATTACTTTTCATGATATTTGTTGAGTTTATTATCATTACTGTTTACCTAAATATACATATTACTGAGAGATGTAAGAATGCAGATGAGGAACAGATACTGGCAAGAAATGTCAGCAGCAGCATGTGAAGACCACAGAGTAAGAATATGAAAATTGATAAGCGAATAAGTGATGACATCAATATGAGAGACAAGATGATTGGAAAATATTGAGGAACCTGAATAGGAAGAAAATTATAAAACAGAAATGAAAAACTGAGATCTAATGAAATAATTTAAAAAATATAATCAAATGTTTCCAAAATAACAAGATGGCCTACCAGATTACAGATTTGAAATGCAGTTGATCCTCGAACAACACAGGTTTATACCGCACGAGTCTATTTATCTAATGGAATCCTTGGTGTGGCTTTTCAGGCCAGAAACTTCTGTGGCTGCTCATGTCTTTGCCCGAACTTTGCGTGGATCCATTGGGTCCACTCATCCTGGTAGGCTGCATTCATCTCACACTACCAGCTTGGATCCCACGCCTCTGAAGAGACTGGATTATAGCAGCAAGGGGTGTGTGAGTGAGCAAGTGGGAGGTCGGGAAACTGCACAGTCAGGCACGCCAGCTACTGCAGCAGGGTGAGCCGGTCCAGGTGCTGGCACAGGTGCCGGCTCACTGCAAGGCTGCAACCGGACCAGGTACACTGCAAGCAGATTGCATAGCTGGCGCCAGGGAACTTAGTGGCACCTAGAAACTCGGAGACTCAAGGATCCCAAACGGGGAGTCACAGCCCTGGCTTGGGGAGCTCCCAGGTCTGGACTCCCTGAAGGGCTGCAACGCTTCTCTCCTCCTTGTCACCCACAACATGGTGAGCAAGGGGCGTGTTTCGCCCTGTTTATATTACAGCTCGTTTAGCCCCACTGTTTGGTAGATCCTGGGTTCTTGTCCCGTGTCCAGGAAGAATGAAGTCGGCAGACAAGTGGAGAATGGGCAAGACAAAGAAGAGCTTTACTGAGCAATAGAACAGCTCAGAGGAGACCTGCAGTGTGCAGCTCCTCTCTGAAGCCTGGTGTCCCCGTGAGTGTTCAGCTCTCAGCAGAGAGGGTAGCTTTCTCTGCTAGGCAGGTCATCCAGGCAAGTGTCCAGCTGTCAGCAGAAAGGGCAGTTCCTCTCTGCAGATGGTTTTCTCATCTTCTCTCCATCATGTCCATCCTCCACTGAATCTGGTGGAGGCCTGGGAGTTTTTATGGGTCTCAGAGAGGAGGAAGTGCATGCTGCCTGGACCATGGGCAGCCACCGGCAGACCTAGGGAAAAGAACACGAGTTCCCGCTCTGGTCCACAGGACTGTGGCCTCACCCCGAGGCTTCAGGCCTTCCCTGGTTTGAAGGTGGAGCTTCACCAGGGACCAGCCCCCTTCTGTCCAGGAGCCTGCCTGCCTTCTGCCACTGTTACGGCACCCAGGCTGTGCATGCCAAAGGGTGGCTGCAGGCCAGTGCTGCGCTGTCTTCAGCACCCTCTTAGCCTCCCTGCCCTGCTTGTCGGCACCCAAAGTCCAGAGGTGAATGTAGCGGCCAGGGATTGGTGAGTCAGCGCTGCGAGCCCCCACTCCTCCACCAAGCGCGTGCACAACCTTTCAACTTTGGCCCCGACTTTGCTCCAAGATCTGAGAAGGCGCAGACAGCGGGGAGCGCCCGGCAGCAGAAGCATTTCCACGCCTGCCGGACGGTAGGGGCGTCCTGTGCCCTGAGAGTGCGGACTTGCCGGCCTCTGCAGCCACACCCGGGAAGCTCCCACCCCACCCACTTGGAAGGGTCAGGGCTCCCGCCTGTCTCTTTGCGGAGCATGTAGCTCCAACGGCGCCTCCTCGCAGCCTGGGGCCGGGGCTGCAGGTTCTCTCTGGACCCCTCTCTGCTGGCTCCTCTGTTTCCAATAGCAGAGCTTTCCCATCGGTGGGCGGCTCCACCCGGCCCCATCAGGGCAGCCCCGGGGGGCAGCGGGTTCTGGAGGGCTCCCGGGGGCAGGCTCCCAGCACCGTCCGCCACCCCACCCCTCACACTGGTGGTGGGCGAGCGTGATGATCAAGGGCCAGTGTCTGGACCGGGGGGGTTCAGGGCCTTGGAATGGGTCCCTCCCGGCCACACGCAGGGGGGACAGTGCAATCAGCTGCCTCAGGACGAGGGGCATGAGGGCGTGCGGGCACAGCGGTCCTATCACCTCCAATCAGCTGCCTCAGGACGAGGGGCATGAGGGCGTGCGGGCACAGCGGTCCTATCAATCACCTCCACCGCCACTTCCACCGCTGCTGCAGCCGCTGCTCTGGCCGCTCGAGACCGCCCTCAGCTGCCATCACTCGTACAGAGACTTCTTTCAACAGACCTCGCACCGAGCGTGCCTGCCCCTCCTGCTGCTGCGGCCCCTGAGACAGCAAGGCCAGCCTTCCTCTTCCTGCTCCTCCTCAGCCGCTCAAGCCGAGGGTGAAGGCCTTTGTGACTACCCACTTCCATTGAACGAATAGTAATAATGTGTGTTTATATAGCTATGGATATTTAAAAATAAACATTATTGTACTTGTTGAATAATTCAGATCGTTTTCATAATTTCATTAACACTATTCTAAGTTATCTGCAGATGCATAGTCTGTGGACCCAAAATATTCATATTTGACAATGACTAAGGAGATAGATTTAATCGTATTTTTAAAACTTAAATAACATTGTGTTATATTTCCAATTCTAATTCAGTTAAGAGCACATCTTAACAATGATAGGCTCTACTAAAAACTTAAGGGAGGATAATTAAAATAATTTGAATATATATACTAAAATATGTCAACTTGTGATTTCTCATATGATTTTTGTACGGTTGTTTTTTATTTCTTTTAGTGGGCATATTTCCAATCTTCAATTCTAAGTACACTACAGCTAAAAATGATACCTTTAAAATAGTTATTTTCCTTATGTCTATTAATAGAGTTACTTAAAACAATACAGGGTACACATGAAAAAGCTGGGCCCACTTCTACTTTCATCTGACTAGGCTGGCGTTTCTGAAAAAGCCACTTCAACTCCTTGGTTTTCAACATATTTAATGGCAAAATGAGATAAATTGTGATACTTACAGGGCTGATATGAGAATCAAGTGTCAGAATATGTGAAAGTACTTATAGGCCTGGAATATAGTAAGAGTGTGCTCAGTTCTGGTTATCTGGTTTATGACGAGGCATGTCCTCAACACGTACTGGTTGCTGGAGCAAATGTCATTAACGGCAATATTGTAGCCTGGAAAGTTGTACTTCCTACCACCAGTTATTTAAAATCATCCCTCAGAAGTGGAGCTGAACGACGAGAACACATGGAAAAGGGAAGGGAACATCACACCCTTGGGCCTGTTCGGGGGTGGGGGGCTAGGGGAGGGAAAGCAGTAGGATAAACAGCTAACGTAGATGATGGGTTGATGGGTGCAGCAAACCACCATGGCACGTGAATACCTAGGTAATGAACCTGCACGTTCTGCACATGTATCCTAGAACTTAAAGGATAGTTTTTAAAAAAGAAGGAAGAAATTAAACAACAACAAAAAATTAGCCCATGCTTAAAAACTCTATTCAAATCTGAGAAGAATATATAGGATACATTTTTCTTAAGCCAATGCTTTCTTCAACGGACCAGAAATAAATTCTTTCCTCCAGTTCCACATGAGCCATTATCGCTCATAAACAGCAAAAGTGTCAAAATATTTTTATATCTCATGATGTAACGAATTTTTATTTTCAGAAAAAAATTGCTTGCCATAAATTAGATGATTTTGAAAAAGTCTTGATGATCACAGTTACTGGGCTTTTAATTATCCATCAATAGGTCTCTAATCTTCCATTATCCTTTATTTTCATCATTTAAATTGTAAACTTAATGTACAAAGAATTGTACTGTACTCTGTTACGGCTTTCAAAGTTCTTTTGCAGCTTGTCAGCAGCATTGTTTCTACGTAAAGTTGCAAAATGGGAATTTAAACATTGAGTTTTCTACTCCCAATGCCACATAGAAAAGTTATAAATTAAATTATAAGGTTTTTAAAATAATTTAATTATAATAAAATTAAATTATAAGGTTTTTTTAAATCTCATGTATTACTTTTATTTGAGATCTTTGCTGAATTACAGAAATCTAATTTTTGATGCTCCATTTCAGTGGCTGGATGGAATAAGATTTACTTATCATAGAAACTCATTCATTTACCTCAACATTATTTTCAGAGCTTGTAATCTTTCTATAATAGTGCTTAGCTATATTCTTGAAAAAGAATGAAAAAGAAAAAGAAAAACAAGGTCTATTGTTCATTTGAGGGAAGTTTTGTTTGAGTTTATTTATATGGTAATTTAATGCCACGATATATAATTCTAACTTCTTTTATAAAAATAGTAAAAAAAGAATTTTTGAATATAATAAAAGCAATATAGAAAGATATAATCTGAAAAGACCCCTTCCTCTAGTGTCTTCAAATATTACAACTTCATGAATTAAGTCCCAAATGTATTTACCTAAGCTTTCATGAAAAGTGAGTTGGGATCAGAAAACATCCATTTCAATATCATGAAACTGGAGAGAATAAGAGACTGAGCTGTAGGAAAAGACCCTTTACGAATACAGTGGGTTGGACTACCTGGTATTGGCCAACTTCTTGAAAAACAAAAACGAATAAAATAGAATATTTATATATAAACAGATACTGTAAATAAACTAAAACTATAGACATAAACTAGATTTATTCAAGGGTCTTTCATGCCACATTTATACTTATTTTGTCATTATCATGATAAAATCTTGATTAGTGTTTTCAAAGAAACTTTATTATGAGCTTCTACAGTAACTAATGGGTTTATTCTAATGTAATCCTCAGTCTTAATATAATGATGATTATAGTTTCATTGACTAAGCTTGAACTTAAAAATTGAATTTCCTCACGAATCTTATGATATTTAATTCAATGATTAAGCTTTCACAGATCTTGATATAAATAATATAGTTATAAACCATCATATTTACCTAAAGTTACAAAAAAAATCTACATTTACTTTCTTTTATCAATTTTAGTAAAAGTAATGTTGAATGTGGAAAAAGAATTTAGTGCATAAATCATAGTATTTAGTTTAATTTCTTACATTAAACAATTTATTGTGTATTCATTTAGAAATATACTCTTCCTATCTATATAAGTGGAGGTAGATACTTTTTTTGTATAAAGACAATTTATCTTCTAACTTGCTTTATACGCACCACCGTGTTCAGATACTAAACTATCACTGAAGGCTGAACTGTCAAACAGACTCACACAATTTATAGATTTTTACCCAATGGGACCTTTACTAATAATTAGTAGAGAATACAAGAAAGAAGTAATGTGACCTGTATAGCATCTGTATCTAGGAAGACCCAGACCATCACACTCTGCATCTTTTGTTTCCTTTCCACACTGGGGGACATTTTGGTCCTGGAATGACAATCAAGTTCTGTCTGCAGTTCAAGTGAGTTTGATGAAGTGGCTTATTTTGGAAATATAGCATGTATAGTCCACTAAAAGATCGCACTGATAAAAACTGAGAGTATTCTAACAGTCTTGAGATTATTTCCAATTGGAAAATCCTGTCAGTATACGCAGGAGGAAGGTAGGGGAGGTCAAAACTACCTAAGGCATTCCTAGGCAGGAAGAACCTCACAGAAACGTTTTCACTCAGTCTCTCCAGCGTGTCTTCACAAATCAGCATCCCCAAATCTTCCTCAGCCTTTGCAAGTGCATGGTTGTCTACTACTAAATAGATGTTCCGTTTCTTTTTCTTTTCATTATTTTTACAATAACCCTATTGTTGAGCTTTATACTTATCTCAAATTCTCTTTCATAATAAATGATGTTACCTGCAATTGCAACTCAACGTTTTTCTAGCAGTCTCCCTTACTCTTTTTGTGGTAATTTGACTAAAGATCTAGAAAATGATATAGAATGTTCCCCGCTTATCTGCCATTTCGTTTTCTGTGGTTTCAGTTTTCAGTTACCAGCGGTACAGTACCACAGCATATTTTGAGAAAAAACAGAGATCACATTGACATAATTTTTATTATAATTTATTGGTGTAATTATGCTACATTATTACTAGTTGTTAATTTCTTCCTGAGCATAATTTATAAGTTAACCTTTTTCATTGGTATGGATTTATTGGAAAAAGTTCGATATTTGGAATTCTTTACTATCCATGATTTCAGACATTGGCAAGGGGTGTTGGAACATACCCCCATAGAAAGGAGGGGAACACTGTGTCAGCAGAAGTGTCGCCATGGCATCCAGAAAGTCTCCTTAGAAGAGATGTCTAAAGTCCTAGATATCTACCTCTGGGACAAACGATATATAATTTTTTTAATTTGCAGAAATGACACCAAATATTTTTCAAAGAATCTTTACCAATTTACATTTACCACATCATTAATAACACGATTGCCTGTTTCTCCACACCCTGACAAAAATAGTCTCAACCTTTCTTACCTTTGCTAAAGCAAACTAAGTATCATGTGTTTGTGAATTAATTTTATGTATAGAATATGGTTTGTGTTCATAAAATAGTTAAAATAACAGGAGCTGATACTACACAATGTTGCATTTCTCTGCTGTTAAAACATAAAACTGAAAGGTGGGCGTAGTGGCTCTCCCCTGTAATCCCAACAATTTGGGAGGCTGAAGTGGGTGGATCACCTGAGGTCAGGAGTTTTTGATCAGCCTGGTCAAAATGATGAAATCTGTCTCTACTAGAAATACAAAATAGCTGGCAGTGATGGCAGGTACCTGTAATTCCAGCTACTCAGAAGGCTGAGGTAGGAGAATTGGGAGGTGAAGGTTGCAGTTAACCGAAATCACGCCACTGCACTACAGCCTGGGTGACAATGTCTCAATCAATCAATCAATAAAATTAAGCAAAATAAATAAATTTAAATGATAAAACTGAATACGAGAATAGGGTAACTCAGGGCTGATAATCGAAGCACCACAAATTTGCTTGTGATTCAGGATCAGGACTCCAGTTTCAGGTTCATCTTCCCAACAACTGCTGGAGACTTAACTAGCACAATTATATTCAAAAAAGAAATAAAAAGATAAAAAGTGGGCTGTTGAAAGAAGTGGTTTTCTCTCTTAAAGAGACGTCCGGATGTCTACTCAACAGTTGCACTTACCTGTCATTTTGAGACCTCTAGCTACATGGTCATACATATCTGCAAGGGAAGCAACTATGATGCAGATTTTTAATATTAATTTTTACTAAAATAAAAGAAGAATGGATATTAAGAGACAATTAGAATCCTCTTAGTTTGAACTTTTACTCATGGATTTGAAAACTATATGCATATCAATTTTCTTTGTAATTCAAATTCATCTTAATGACATTTTTCCTGTTTTTTTTTTTTTTAATTATTTTGGCTTTTTTTTTTATTATGACTTTTTTTTTTGAGAAAGGTTATCACTCTGTCACCCAGATTGGAGGGCAGTAGCAGGATCTCAGCTCACCACAACTTCTGCTTCTCAGGCTCAAGGGATTCTCCTGCCTCTCCCGTCCGTGTAGCTGGGATTACAGGTGCATGCCACTACTTTGTAATTTTAGTAGAGACAGGTTTTCACCATGTTGGTCAGGCTGGTCCCCGACTCCTAGCCTCAGGTGATCCACCTGCGTTGGCTTCCCAAAGTGCTGGCATTACAGGTGTGAGCCTCACACCCAGTCATGTTTTATTATTATTATTATTATTATTATTTTATTATTATGTTGGATTTTAAAAGCCTTTGCTATTTTCAGATATTAAGATCTTTGTCAGATGTTTGGGTCATCATCATTATATTTTTTCCTAGTTTTTCATTTTTATTTTGATCCAGTTTATGGCTCAATATGCTTTTAGTGTCTATATTATTGAACTTTTCTTGCTCTTTATTCGAAAGTCTCAAAGATAAGAGATTTGTTAAAGATTTTCTAATTTTGAAAAATAGATATAGACACTGCTTTAAATGTGCCCCAGAAATTCTGGTACATTGTGCCTTTGTTCTGATTGGTTTCGAAGAACATCTTTATTTCTGCCTTCATTTCATTTTTTATCCAGTAGTCATTCAGGAGCAAGTTGTTCAGTTTCCATGTAGTTGTGAGGTTGTGACTTTCTTAACTCTGAGCTCTAATTTGATTGCACTATGATCTGAGAGACTGTTTGTTATGATTTCTGTTCTTTTGCATTTGCTGAGGAGTGAGTTACTTCCAATTATGTGGTCAATTGTAGAGTAAGTGTGATGTGGTGCTAAGAATAATGCATATTCTGTGGATTTGGGGTGGAGAGTTCTGTAGATGTCTGTTAGGTCCGCATGGTCAAGATCTGAGTTCAAGTCCTGCATATTCTTGTTAATTTTCTGTCTCTTTTATCTGTCTAATATTGACAGTGGAGAGTTTAAGTCTCCCACTATTAATGTGTGGAAGTCTAAGTCTCTTTGTAGGTAATTAAGAACCTGCTTTATGTATCTGGGCGTTCCTGTATTGGGTGCATATATATTTAGAATAGTTAGCTCTTCTTGTTGCATTGATCCCTTTACCATTATGTAATGCCCTTCTTTGTCTCTTTTCATTTTGTTGGTTTAAATTCTGTTTTATCACAGACTAGGATTGCAACCCCTGCTTTTTTTTGCCCTCCATTTGCTTGGTAAATCTTCCTCCATCCCTTTATTTTGAGCCTATCTGTGTCTTTGCACGTGCGATGGGTCTCCTGAATACATCACACCGATGGCTCTTGACTCTTTATCCAGTTTGCCTGTTTGTGTCTTTTCATTGGGGCATTTAGCCCATTTACATTTAAGGTTAATATTGTTATGTGTGATTTTGAACCTGCCATTTTGATGCTACCTGACAGTTTTGCCCATTAGTTGATGCAGCTTCTTCATTGTGTTGATGCTCTTTATAATTTGGTATGTTTTTGCAGTGGCTGGTACTGGTCGTTCTTTTCCATATTTAGGGCTTCTTTCAGGAGCTCTTGTAAGGCAGGCCTGGTGGTGACAAAATCTCTCAGCAATTACTTGTCCATAAAGGATTTTATATCTCCTTCACTTATGAAGGTTAGTTTGGCTGTATATAAAATTCTAGGTTGAAAATTCTTTTCTTTAAGAAAATTGAATATTGGTCCCCCCCACTTCTGGCTTGCAGGGTTTCTGCCAAGAGATCTGCTGTGAGTGTGATGGGCTTCCCTTTGTGGATAACCTGACCTTCCTCTCTGGCTGTCCTTAGCATTTTTTCCTTCATTTCAAACTGGGTGAATCTGACAATAAAGTGCCTTGGGGTTGCTCTTCTTGAGGAATATCTTTGTGGTGTTATCTGCATTTCCTGAATCTGAATATTGAAATTTACAGTACTAAATGCCCACATGAGAAGTGAGGAAAGATCTAAAATCAACACCCTAACATCACAATTAAAAGAACTAAAGGAGCAAGATCAAACAAATCCAAAAGCCAGCAGAAGATAAGAAATAACTTAGATCAGAGGAGAACTTAGGAAGATAGAGACACAAAAAACCCTCAAAAAATCAATAAATCCAGGAGATGGCATTTTGAAAAAATCAACAAAATAGACCACTATCCAGACTAATAAAAAAGAAAAGAGAGAAGAATCGAATAAATGCAATAAAAATGGTAAAGGGGATATAACCACCAATTTCACATAAATACAAACATCAGAGGCAATGACAAACACCTCTGTACACATAAACCAGTAAATTTAGAAGAACTTCAAGACTAAACCAGAAAGAAGTTGAATCCCTGAATAGACCAATAACAAGACCTTCAGTTGAGGCAGCAATAGTAAATGTTCAGCAAATGTCCATCCCATAAATAAATGAACAGGTGTTGTCATTCTGAGGTTTGAAAAGAAACACTAATATTTTCTTTGTGGAAGCAACCCAAAAGCAACTATCAAAAATTTAATTCAGCCCTAAAGCCAAATCCATGATCTATGTCTTGAATAAAGTTGGCATAAGATATATTTTCTATTCTAATGGACTGTATAATTTAATTCATCAGACAAGACCTTGGCTCTGACAAATGAAAACTCTTTTATTTAACCTTATCACATGTTTGGAAAAGAGGTTTCTTTGTTTACTGACTGAGTTCAGCTTAATTTTCTCCCGAATGCAGCCAACTTTGAAAGAATGGCAGAGAGATGAATGCAAATGTGAGCATATACAAAATAATTACGAATTCACTGAAGTGCTATTTAGTACTAGATACTATTGGAAAACAGCCTTGTAATGCCATCTAAAATGAAACCTCACACATATTTCAAAAATCAATTCATTTCTCAAATTTCAAAAATACCTACTTTAACATGAGACTTATCAAGGATATATTTCATTGGTGGCTCTTGACTGTAAAAATCATTTTTATAAATCACTTTTATGCATCCACTGACTAATGAGCTCATACAACATATTCTGGGCTCTTTTTGAGTGCCAAGATGCTGAGGATTCAAAGAAAATTAATAGAGAAAGATTTCCATTGAGGCCATCTGATTTATCTTGCTAGGTTGGTTGTTATAAGAAGTATGGTAAGTATGGGTTTATATATTGTCCAAGTGTAGCATTAAGTTCAAATAATGACATAATGCTGGCACAACTGAACATATGCTATTTAGAAGGTAGGTAGCAAAATGCTTTCTCTGAGCTAAAAATGCAGCAAACCATTTTAATTATGTTATTTTAAAAGAAAGATCTTTGAAAGGAAATATAATTATTTTTAGTAATTTTCAAATACTATTAATTTTAAAGATTACATATCAAAAATATTATCTTCTGTTTTCTCATTAAAAAATTATTGACTGTGTATTTTGTACAAAGCCCTGGGGTGTAAAATAAGAAAATATAATTTGAGCTCTAAGTAAGTTGATATTTTAATGATTTTTTCTGATATATGCAAAAATACAAAGAAATAAAATGCTTAATTCATCCTGAGGGATTCAAAGCAGTCTTAGCTCAAGAATAGAGGAGTTGGAATAAGAATGGAAAAAAAGAATCTCAATAAAAAGGACAGGAAGATAAAGGTATTACAGGAAACAGTTCATGACATGTTAGCTAACAATACTTTTCTATAAATGGAGTATAGGCTATTAGTAGGGGATAGTTTAAGATGAGGGCTTTCTGCTTTTAACAACACCATGGACTAAACCAATATAGACTTCTGGTGCTTCAAACCAAGACATTTAGCACTGAAAATAAAAGAAGCAGAGAGACTTTAGTTTGAAATTGCTTTGTTGCTCTATCACGCTAATATCTGCATCCTTCATCACATAGTTTTCTTCCTTACATATATAATTGTGCACCCAAATCTCTCTTCTTATTGGAAGACCAATAATTGAGGTCTGTTCATAATCCAGTCTCAATTTGTGTTAACGTTGTTACATTTCCAAAGACCTTCTAACTAGGTTCACATTCACAGGTACCAGGGTTAGATCATCAGCATACCACTTTGGGAGAAGAATCGGGGGACACACTTCAACCCGAAAGACAGATCATGGGATTTTTTATAAAGTTTCATAACATAGAAAATTTGTCACACATATGTGGAGAAACCAAATTTATACTACTTGTCTGTTGAAAAAATCTTCAATATGAGTGATTAGCATAAAATATAATTTGAAACTGTCTGAATTCTCAGAGCTTCAAAAAAAGACAAATGAATAACTCTTCTTGAAGAAGTCATACAACTCAATATGAAACTATTATGAAAAATAAAAACAAAACAAAAAAGTACAAATCACTATTAGCCATCACATCATGAGATTAACTACCATGAGGAAGAATCCATTGACACGATTAACAGAGTACGAGAGGAATGTGTCTAGACGTAGTCCATACCTGCATTGATGCAGATCCCTAAGGTTCACTTGTCACAAAATCTCAGGTGGCCACCTGAAGCAAGCACATCAGGGTATCTTCTACTGGCTCCTATCAGGTCTTCATTCTGGAATATGGTTCCTTCAGTGAAAACCAACATGTCCTATTTTAATTGACTCCTCAAATTCCAAAAGTTATTTCCATAGGGCCATTCCCCATATGATCATCCCTTTAATAGGACAGTTTTACATTGCCTTTCTGCTTGACCATATGACCATGCCATGGGCTACTCATTGCTTATAAGTCAATAAAAACTCATCCATAGGGCCAAGCAGCATGCAATTTTTAGCCCACCAAGCTAGTCTACTTTTACTTTCTTTGATCAGAGTAGTTAGCCTTCCAAACAAGATGCTACCCATTCACTTGGAACTGCCATCCATAAACCAAGCCACCTATTTGTGGTCACTGAGGAACTATATAAATGGCAATTTGATCAGGCATACCCCAAGATGGTTAAAATGTCAGCTATAGAGGAAAATAGACTACCAGCTTGTGAATACATTGAATATTTATTTATTTATTTTGGCGGGGGGGGGGATTCCCCTTGTATTATGTTTCTATACAAACAATTTCTATCTTATCATGAAACACTTCCAATTACTTACTATCCTTCCCATTGGGCTGTTTTATTGACATCACCCCAGATAATATGTTTATTTCAGATTTCAAGATTATTTTAAATCATTTACATAGGGACAATTTCAATTAATGTTTGATAGAAAGCTAATAATTTCCACTGTAATGGAAATTCTGGAATCTAATATCCCAGCAGTTAACGCTGCCTTGTGCCCACAGGATTTTGCCACAGAACTCCAAGACTTTTTCAAGTGGTTTTATCTACAAGATTTAGCAACGATTCTCCCCTATAAAATGTGTGTCCTACCAAGTCCAAAATAAAAAAACAGCTGCTGACATTCTAAACTATTTTGCCCAACAGGTATTCTTAAATCAACAACTTGTCCACACAAGTTGTTAATTTGTGTGGCAGTCTTATTGGTTTCCATTTAGTATACACAATTCAGTCTGTTACACACCTTCTGTTTCACACTACTAAGTAAAGTGTTCCTCAGTCATACATAAAATCCATTTCCATAATACTTCCAGTTAAAAAACACAAGCATTTTGCACAAAATCTGCTTAAACATATCAGTTTTTCGTCCAATTTTAACCTTAATATAATCAACCCTTGCATTCTTTGTAGCTTCTCCCAACCTATCTCTAGTCCCTAGTAGGAATTTATCAAGTCTGGGAATCCCAGTGCATGGAGTTCCCATGACAAGGAGTCCTAGAAACATGTTTTCCACATACTGACTGACCATTGCACCCACTCAAGTGCAGATGGCCTTGAGTACCCAACTGGGCATTGAGGTGAGGGACAGTGACTCTTCAATCAATCCTTATAGTGACTAGATTGTGGGACCATTGCCTTAGGCTTCTGAGGACAGGTTTTTCATGTAATCTTTGCCTTCATATTTTAAAAAATGTCAGCAATTCTAGGTTGAATAAAGCATATTTATTTTGGCTCTAGTGCTGGGGACTAACAAGAGATCCTATAAGCCCACTCAACTCCCAAAAGCATTGCATTAATTTTTTTAACTTTTATCAATGTCTGCTTTATGCATCTTACTTCTTAATAACCATTTAATTATTTCAACAATGGTGGGAGGAGTCTCTCCCCTTTTCCTCCCTTTTATCTTTCCTCATTGTTTATCTCATTCTCTTTTGAATTATTCTAACCTTTGCAAACTTTTATTTCAGCATAACATTTCCCTTTGGAAGAGGGACTGAGACTAGGGGCAACAGCACAGGCTGGCTGGACTTCACTTTGGCCCAGGCTGCAATCTGTCTCATCTCACTCTCCCTTACTTTCATTTTAACTGCTATTACAGATAGCAGTAACCAAGGGTATGAGTATTTCACCCTTTCTTCCTTTCTTTCTTTTTTGCTTTCTCTTGCTTTCTTTCTTGCTCTCTCTCTCTCTCTCCTCTCTCTCTCTCTCCTTTTTTCTTTTTTTCTTCTTGTTTGGCATTTTCTTATGTATCCAGTAAAGCAACTACCTGGGAGTTTGCGTACATCTTTTCTAAATAACAGATTATTTTTACCTCCAGTAACTGATCACAGTTGTTATTCCACACTATAGGTGCCCCTATGATCTCCTAGGACTCAAAGATTCCCCATCTCCCAGCCTTTTAACCTGTCTCATCCCAAACTATATGTTTCAGGGAGTCAGGGTTGTTAGATATTCAAATCTTGTGTTTTGTGGATTACTTAAGGACGTCTGTGCGTTAGGCAGAAAACAATGACAGTGGGGTTGGAATATAGAGAAAATGGTAAGTTTTTGAAAGCGAGATAGTGATTTCATCAGGTTTTAATTTCTAAAGGACTCTCCAGAAACTCTGAATTTGGAGATTGGGGATTCACCAGGTAGATGCTTTCAATAATCTAAGTATAAAATAAACAACAACAGCAAAAAAGTGTTTAAGCTAAAGTGATGTCAGGAGAAAAGAGTATGTATTACAACTTTAAAAGTTATGATATAAAACTGATAGCACCAATTGAGTGTGGCAAGTGAAATAAAGAGAGCAGTATAATTAACTGGATTCTGCCCTTAACAACTGTTAAATCTTTGTTTAATTGACTAATTTTAAAATAGAAGTAAAGTTGAACTTGAGATTCCTGTTAGGAATACAACTGGAAACATCAGTTTAGAAAGTTTTCTGGATATCAGAAGACAAGTCAGGATGGAAGTCATCAGAAAGTAGTTCATGAAATAGGGTCTAAGAGAGAGAAAAGAAAAGATGTGAATATAGAGCCCTTAAAATTTCCCGTATTTGAGGGCCAGGTGGAAGATGAGGAAATGGAGAATCAGAATAGACTATGACTGGCAAAGCTAAAGAACAAAGCACTTCTAGGAATGATTGAGTCATATGTAGAATCCAATGTTACAGAGAAGGTAATGACAGAGGAAGACACTAGAATTCTTAGATGGTCTTTTCATAAGTGTACTAATAAACAAGCATATATATTATAATGTGGTTTAGCTCGGTGTTCTCACACAAATCTCGTTTTGAATTGTAATCCCCATGTGCTGAGGGAGGGACGTATTATCCCCAGGTGTCATGGGAGGAAGGCAATTGGATCATGGGAGCAGTTTCTGTTATGCTGTTCTCGTGATAATGAGTGAGTTCTCCGGAGATATAATGGTTTTATTAGGGAATCTTCTCCCTTCACTCTGCATTTTCCTTCCTGTTGCCTTGTGAAGATGTTTTGCTTCCTCTTCGCCTTCTGCTATGATTGTAAGTTTCCTGAGGCTTCCTCAGCAATTTGGAACTGTGAGCCAATTAAACCTCCTTCCTTTGTAAATTATGCAGTGTCAGGAACGTTATTTATAGCAGTATGAAAAGAACTAATACATATTACTTACTTTATGAGATCCTTTTAATTCCAGGATTTCTTTATTATTTGTTTTCTTTATGGAAATATACATTTTACTTGCACAACTAAACACATTATTCTGAAAAAGATCCCTGTATTACTCTGTTAGAAATTGCATTGCTAGATACCACATATTCAAAAGCATTATAATCAGCAACATCCACATAAATATATTGTCTCAGATCTGGAGGTAAATGTCTGAAATCAAAGTATTATCAGGGTGAGTTAATTTGAAAAATTGTGAAGAATTTGTTTGATACCTTTCCTTGAGTTCCTTATAGTTTTTTGGTAATCTGCTTGAATTGTAGATCCATTGAGCCTATTTCTGCCCTCGTCTTTACACAGAGTTGCATGATGTATCCAATTGTGACTATCTCTGTGTCCAAATTTTCCTTTTCATATTTAATTAATTAATTATTATTTTTTCAGACAAAAAAATGCAGTGGCATGATCGTGGCTCACTGCAGCATTAACTTCCCAGGTTCAAGAGATCTCACCTCAGCCTCCTGAGAACTTGGGACTATGAGTGCCCACCACCACACCAGGCTATTTTATTGTTTTAATTTTTAGTATATATTGCCTAGGCTGCTCTGAAATTTCTGGACTCAAGCAATCCTCCCACCTTGGCCTCTTAAAGTGCTGGGATTATAGATACCATCTTTGCACTCAGCTAAACTTCATTTTATTTAGGGAACCAGTCATAGTAGTATAGTACACATGCAAATGACCTCATCTTAATTTACTATGTCTACAACACCCAACTTCCAAATAAGGCCACATTCTGTTGCACTGGGGATTAGTATTTCAGCAAATAAATTTTGAAGGGACACAGTTCAACCCATACATAACAGGCCCCTACAGTCTCAAAGAGTGTAATCTAGGTCAGCATTCTTCAGTAGAAATAAGCAAACCACATGTATAAGTTTAAGTATTCATAATTGCATTAACAAAATTAAAAGAAACAAGAAAAGACAATTTAATAATATATTTTATTTAGCCAATTATCTCCAAAATATTATTGTAATGTGTAGTCAATAAAAAGTTGTTGAAATGTATTACATTTTTTGCACTTAATTCTATGAAATCATGTGTGTACTTTTTTTATACTTACAGCACATCTTGAGCCAAACCACCCATATTTCAAGTGCTCAGTAGCCACATCTGGCTGGTGACTAACACATTGGACAGAGAAACTCTAGACAGTAGTTCTTAACTTCTTGGTTTTGTTTAATTTTTCCTGTAACTCTTTGTTAGTTTTGTGAAACAGAGATCATACTTTGGTAAATGTATTATATCTTAAATCTTTATCACAGAACCTGGCAAACCATTTGTGAAACAAATAAAACAAGACTGAGGATAAAGAACAAATAGATTATTAAGAAGTGAGAAGTGAATGGAAGGAGAGAAAGTACAAACTAATGTAGACTTGCAATGATAAAACTGCAATTGTGGATATATCTTCCATTATGTATAAGGTGATATATTAGCTTTCTAGTTGCCACTGTTACATATTGCCACAAATTTCACGACTTAGAACAACCACCACAAAATTATCTTATACTCCTGGTGGTCTGTAACATGAAATGGATTTCAACGGACCAAAACTAATTGTTGGAAGACTTGTGCTACCTCAAGAGGCTCTTCGGGAGAATCAGTTTATTTGCCTTTTTCAGCTTCTAGAACAGCATTCACTGCATTCCTTGGCCCACAGGTGTGGGGGTGGGAAATTTCCTCCATCTTCAAAGTTCGCAGTTTAGCATCTTTAAATCTCTCTCTGCCTCCTGGTAACATCAACTTCCATCCCTCTGATCAGTGCTTCCTTCCATTTTTTTGTAGCAGTAAATTGCTTTATTATACTTTTAGCCAGCAAATGAATAATTCACGCAATGGCTGTTCTTTGTGCCTTGGACACCATCATGGAATAATCACACAACTATATTCATTATTATTGAAATGGCAAAAAACAGCACTTTAGGTCTTCACAAATCCATTTCATACAGACATGGCATGGCTATAGCAGAGGAGAAAAATATTCTTAATATAGAAGGTCCCAGTTACCCTGATTTGATCTTCACAAATTTTATGAATATATCAAATTATCACATGTACCACTCCAAAAAAGTACATCTATTATGTATCATCCAAGATAATGAAATAAAAATTTTAAAAATATATAACAGATTTACCTATGACCATATTTGCTACATAAATAAAACACTGCTCAATGTATTTTCATAATTATAAAATCAGTAGCAGTTACCACAAAATTAACTTTTTCCTGGGAATTTATTACTGTGCATAGACACAACCAAACCTTGTAATTATGTACAGTCAAATAGACTTTATTTTCTTAAAAACTTATTCATGCATTGAAAAATGTTAGGATATGCATTAGATAAAATATCAATGGTTAGTATTTTTTAAACAAAATAAATGCATTAAAGTTAAAACTTTTCACTTGCCATCACAAAATAAGGTTATGTAATATTTCATTTTTAAAAAACAGTAATAATTTTATTAGGGCAAAATAGTAAACTTTAGGTTTTACTAGCTTTTTTGAAGTTTTTAGTTGCTTTTACAAAAATATTTTATTTTATTTTTCTCAAGGTCTTGTGTCATATCCTAAGGCTGCAATAAAATGTGTTAGTTTATTGCTACTGCATTGTTACACGGATTAACCACTGAATTTTTTGTAGATTTAAATCATACAATGTGCAAAGTCTAAAAATGCTATTGATATTTAAAACAATGCCTTCTGTTGTGTATATATATATAACAATCCTGCACAATCTGCACATGTACCCCAGCACTTAAAGTATAATGAAAAAAAAAATGGGAAAACACAACAACAACAACAAAAATTGGAAAACAACAACAACAACAACAACAGCAATGCCTTCTTCTTATAAGAACCTTGGACAGCATGGGAATCCCCTGAAAAATCCAGGATAATATCCATTTCAAGATCCTTCAAATAATCACATCCACAAAGTCCCTTTTGCCATGTGTGGTAATCGTCACAGTTTCCAGCAAATAGGATATGTATATCTTTGAAAATCATTATTCAGCCTACTTCATATGTTTATTGATTTGTACACGTTTGCTGGAAAGATATATACAAATAATTTTTTCAATATATATAGAATATAAATATTAATAAGCCATGTATTTATTCATTAAACATTTATTAAATTTTCATAAGATAGGTATTATACATAATTTTTTCAGTTGACACAATTGTATTTTTTCTAAATATCTTTTAAATATACATCTAAAATATAACAATATGTAATAGATAATTTTATACTGATCTGATATGAAAAAAAATTACACACTCCTGGGATTGCACATGTGAGATGTAATGTATTTCTTTACATTAGCATTTAGAGTTAATTTGTATTTCTGATATTAGAAGGCTTAATACCGTTTTAATTAAAACTATACAGATCATAAATTTTAATCATTAATTACTACTAAAAGGTATGTGAGTAGCATGGAAATCACCCTCCTGTTCATTTTGTTTTGGTCGTACAGCCACATCAAGTTAAGGAAACATTTGTCACTTTACATTTCTTACAAAGCTCTGCTTAATTCTTGCCACCTTATTCTCAACTCTCTAGTAATTGTATATTTTTCAGATACAATAGAAAAAAGCGCAATGCCAAAGTGTTGTCAATAAACATGCTTGCCTGACACCAAGTGTCTTATAACTCAGCAGCAGATAATGGTTAATGAAATTGATAAGACAGATGGAAACACTTCAACTAATGTTTCACAGTCATAACCACTATGCACTACTTTGGCATTGTTTAATAAATCAACATGATCAAACTTGCAGAGTAACATTCTTCTAAAGAAAGAGACTTTTTCTTATTTAGGTAAATACTGAACCTGGAATGTAAATAATACCTTTCAATTGAAAATTATACATATTTAATTTCTATTCATATAAATTATAAGACTGAATTATAAATAGAACGAGTTTGGCTGTCAGAGGGGAAAAAGTCTTTTATAATGTAACAATAAAAATAATAACCTAAATTGTTTTAGATACTCAATAATACTACTACTGAAGGACTAAGAACATTATTTTAAGTGATTTTTCTTCAATCTATAAACAAATACTAAACATCTTATGAGTATTAGATATAAATAATATTATACAGATGGTTATTTCTTATAATTCTGGTTTACGATTTATGTTTTATTTTGCTACAATTTATTTAAAACATACTGCCTAAAAACTTCTCTTTGAATAGCTTCTATTATTAATCAGCTTACCTATGTTGATAAAACCCTGTGCTTTAAGTTGTTGGATATTATCATTGCAATATTTCATTAAAGAAATCATTAAAGAAATTTAACTGCTGATAATTTTATCATTTAAATTATCATTAATAATCATTATTTAATTATTTAATTATTAATAATTAATGATTAATTAAATAATCATTATTTAATTATCATTAAAGAAATTAAACTGCTGATAATTTTACTTTCTTAAAAGAGCAAACCATTATTATTGAAATGAGGTTTTATCAAACTCTCTCAGAGCAGAATTTTTCTCTTACTTATAAGTTGTTAGAAATCATTACTCTTTGATGCAGAATGAATCGTAATAATTAGGGGCTGGCTAGGTTCAAATCCTTGTGCCATTTATTATAAGCTATGTGACTTTAACAGATCCACTAGTTTCCTCATGTAAATTTAGACTAATAACTGTGTCTACCTCTCATTGCTGTTGTATTCTCAGGAGAATTTCTAAATTAATAAATGTGTGAGACTTTGAAGATTCCAGGTATGCAGTAAATGTCGCTTGATATAATAAGTCATCTGTATTAAAAGACAATGATAGTAATTGTGATAAAGTAGTAGATAATTGGTTAAATATTTCTAAAGTAACAGAAAGTCTATGATTCTATTTCTAGATGTATTGGGTTATACCATAATTTCATGATTTGTACAGAGGAAGTGCATAGAAGATTCCTAAAACATGATAAGCACCCAATGTAATTATTTCTATAAGTTGTAGTAGTCATTGATTTTATGAGACTAGTATAATCTTGATCCACAACAGATAAAGACAGTGCCAGACTAAAAATGTAGTTCAATCATTAAGTCTTTGCCCATGCCTGTGTCCTGAATGGTTTGCCTAGGTTTTCTTCTAGGATTTTTATGGTTTTAGGTTTTGCATTTAAGTCTTTAATCAACTTGAGTTAATTTTTGTATGAGGTGTAAGGAAGGGGTCCAGTTTCAGTTTTCTGCATATGGCTAACCAGTTTTCCCAACATAATTTATTAAATAGGGAATCCTTTCCCCATTGCTTGTGTTTGTCAGGTTTTTCAAAGATCAGATGATTGTACATGTGTGGCATTATTTCTGAGGCCTCTATTCTGTTCCATTGGTCTATATATCTGCTTTTGTACCAGTGCTATGTTGTTTTGGTTACTGTAGCCTTGACTAAAACATCAAAAGCAATGGCAACAAAAGTCAAAATTGACAAATGGCATCTAATTAAACTAGAGCTTCTGCACAGCAAAAGAAGCTATAATCAGACTGAATAGGCCACCTACAGAATGGAAGAAAAATTCTGCAATCTATCCATCTGACAAAGGCCTAATACCCAGAAGCTATAAGGAACTTCAACAAATTTTACAATAAATAAACCAACAGCCCCATCAAAAAGTGGGTGAAGGATACAGGCACTTCACAAAATAAGACATTTATGTGGCCATCAAACTATGAAAAAAAAGTTCATTATCACTGGTCATTAGAGAAATACAAATCAAAAGCACAGTGAAATACAATCTCATGCTAGTTAGAATGGCGATCATGAAAAAGTCAGGAAACAACAGATGCTGGAGAGGATGTGAAAAAATAGGAACACTTTTACACTGTTGGTGGGAATGTAAGTTAGTTCAACCATTATGGAAGACAGTGTGGCAATTCCTCAAGGGTCTAGAACCAGAAATACCATTTGACCCAGCAATCCCATTACTGGGTATACACCCAAAGGATCATAAATCGTTCTACTGTAAAGGCACATACCCATGTATGTTTATTGCCGCACTATTCACAATAGCAAAGACTTGGAACCAACCCAAATGCCCATCAATGAATATACTGTATAAATAAAATGTGGCATGTATATACCATGGAATACTATGCAGCCAGAATATTAATACTATGAGTTAATGTCTTTGCAGGGACATGGATGAAGCTGGAAACCATCGTTCTCAGCAAACTAACATCTCAGCAAACAAAACATCGCATGTTCTCACTCATAAGTGGGAGTTGAACAATGAGAACACTTGGACACAGGGAGGGGAACATCACACATTGGGATCGTTGGGGGTTGGAGGGCTAGGGGAGAGATAGCATTAGGAGAAGTACCTAATGTAAGTGACAGGCTGATGTGTGCAGCAAACCACCATGGCACATGTATATCTTTTTAACACACTTACACACACTGCACATGTGTCCCAGAACTTAAAGTATAATTAAAGAAAAAAATACAGGTCAATATACCTATGAAGCTGAGCCAAGTTTCTAATTAAATTATAAGCTAAATGATTCCAACATTGTATTAAAAGAGTAAGTCACAACTAAGAACCTTTTGTCCCAGGAACAAATGGGTAGTTCGTCAACAGAAAACTTATCCCTATAAGGTGTCACACACACACACAAATGAAAACACATTACACATTAGCACAAAGCATTTAATTGTGTTCAGCAAGTATTTATCGTGAAAAGCTTAGGGCAAGAGGGATAAGCCATACTTTCTCAATCTCATAAAGGTTATCTAAAAAAACTTACAGATTATGTGATTCTATATAAGGGGAAAAGCATAGAAGAGTTCTACTTAGAGCTGAAAACAAAGATTAAACTCTTCAGTGGTAATATTCGAAATATTTTAAAATGTGTCTAGAATAAATACCAACCAATCAGAATGCAGAGCAGTTTCATGGAGTGCACCAACTGGTTACTAGTTTGCTACAAGATGTTGAGGGTCTAGCAAAGGCAACAAATATAAAATAATGAAGGATATGAAAATTTTACACAGAAAGCATAACACAAGCCATGACTTATTAGAAATACTGAGTCCAGCAAGGTACTAGGGATATAATGAAAGGGAAATATTAGTGCAAATATTTTCTGTCTGTGTTTACAAGAAAATAAGATAGTATTTTCCAAAGCTACAAAAGTATAAATTAAACAGTATCCTAAAACTGACTAAAATTTTTATGAAATCATGTAAGTATATAAAATACAAATATAGGAAGACTTAACATTGTAAAGATGTCAATTACCATTAATCTGGACAATAAGACAAATGAGAGGAATATATATATAAACATAATAATGAGATCCGATTTTATATCCTCCTGAAAGTCAAGAATCTACAATTAATGACATACACTTTTGTTGAGATTGTGGAAAATCTAGGGCTTATGCATTGCTTGTAGAAACATAAATTTTTATAGTAATTCTAGAACACATTTAGGAAATATTTTAAACTAGCCAACAATTCCACTTCTGGTACATTTCTTGAAGAATCATTTGCAAATCTACAAAAAGATATACAATGATATTCATTTTAGCATTGATTGAAATAGCAAGAATTTGAAACAGCTTAAATGTCTTTCCTTTGAAAAATACATAAGTGAAATGTGGTATAAGCAAATGTTAGAATCAAGTAAAGCAGTCAGAAATAATGAACTTAATTTACATTTGTTATAATGGACAGAACTCAGAAATAGACAATTTAGTGAAGAACAATAAGGAAGAAGCACATGAAGCTACATAGCACCATAGTATGTATGTACATTTTTAAAAATGTGTACCTTTGAGGTTGAGATTGGGGAAGGCTTTAGCCTATTAATAAGTGAAGAAGAAGATACAATATTATTAATAAAGGAACATGAAAAGAATAAAATATTTGCAGATTTAGACTAGTACAGCTGTGTTGCTGACTTAAAAACAAACTTGATAACATATACTCTTACTCAACTTTTTTCAGTAGCCCTAGTTGAACTTTCAACTAGAGAGTCTTATGGAGAATATTAATCTAATAGAATAAATTAAGGCATGATTTAATTATAATGACCAACAATTATATCCAAATATTATTGCCTAAATCATTCAAACATTTTGCAGGGCTATAAGGAAAAATATATTACGTTACATTTTACTAGTGGCTTAACTTTCCATTGAGCTCTCTGTGTATAAAATATATGAGAATAGTGCATCTCTATTTGAGATGTTCAGTTAATGAACCTATATATACAATAAGCATTTATTCTTGTAAACTTTTAGCTTTCATTAAAACAAAGAATAACTAGAAAAGATAAGGTTAAAGAGAAACTTAGTTACCTATAAAATATGCCATATACTACACTATTTCATATTTGATAAATCATATCAGACAGGCATATTAATTATTTTATGTGTGCTATATGATTTACATTAATTTAACAGCTTCAAAATAAGCTTATCTTAAATGTATCTTGAGTCTTTTCTTACTATTTTCTCACAAAATTTTAAAAACCCTGCATTTGACACACAGATCAAAGTCTTTTCTATTAAAATTGATTAAAATCTCATATGTGAGTGTTTTTACATGTGTAAGTGTGTGTGTAAGGTATAGTTCTATATATAGATATATAAATAGAAAGACAGGTACATGGGTAATAGAAAGATGATGTAAGATAAATTCTGAAAATATTCACAGAACTTTAGCTTATTTCTAAAACTGATAATACACTTAATTTAAAATTAAAGAATAAAATATTCCAAATTCAAGAACATGAAAGAGGCATTACTCCACACACAGTGGAAAACTTCAGTGGCTGGTTTAGATGACTGGTGATTTTACAGGAAGCAAAAAGATTGTGCAAGTCCAGAATCTTGAACCTGAGTCATGGCGTACTATGATTAGAAATCAATTCTTCTTGTTTTAAAAAGCCAATGTTTTATCCAAAATTAGAGCTGCACAAAAAGTATCTATGAGCTAATTAACCCTTTTCACTGACTCTTCTTAGTAGCCGAATGGGTACTGATGTGGACCTGCCAGAACAACTGAAATGGTAAACACTTGATGGAAGCATTCAGGACTAAATGAAAACATGAGAGAGTTAATCATGAGAGTTTCACATTGATATCTGTCTGAAGCACAACTGCTTTTTAAACTCACTCATGTATACTTTAATATTTTTAGGTCAGGCACATGCCTTATACCTGAAATCTCAGCATTTGGAAGGCCAAGAGGGGCAGATCATGAGGTCAAGTGTTCAAGACCAGCCTGGCCAACATGGCGAAATCCAATCTCTACTAAAAATCCAAAAATTAACTGGGCCTGGTGGCAGGCATCTGTAGTCCTAGCTACTTGGGCAGCTGAGGCAGGAGAATCACTTTAACCAGGGAGGTGGAGGTTGCAGTGAGCCAAGATTGCTCTAGTGCACTCCAGCCTAAAAAAAAAAACAAAGTAAAGCCCTAAATTAGATGCTATATTTCTGCTGCATTTTAACTTTCCCTAGAAACGTTTATTAATCTGTGTTACTAAAACCTAGTAACTAAACATCAAAAACTTGAAACTAGGGACATACTTGAATGGCTATAGTAAATGAACATTGACTTTTATGCACATAAACAAACAAAAAGGTAGAAAATAAATCACTGTTAAAAATATGTATCCTAAGCATTTGAAAACTCCAGAATACTATATCATTACTTATAACATGAAAACATGTTAAAAATAAAATTTCTCCTTATTTAGGAGAGTGTGTTTCACAGCATAGAATAAAAAGAAATTTCTCTCGTGTGCCCACCCATGGATGGCACACTATGGATCTCTTGCCTGGATCTATGTGAAGTCAACAATAATTGTTATTCTAAAACAAACTCTGAGAGCAGCAAACTTGGCTCAGGCAGATTGTGCTATAGCCAAAACCTGTGGCATAACTGCCATCAATGTCGTTTTGTCTGGCTTGTAGAAATATGAGGAAAAGCGTAGAAAGGACTGTTAAAATGCTTGAATATACCCCTGTAGATTATAACTCTGCAGATCATATAGCCAACACAGAGATGCCAAAATTTAGTGCAGATGTGCAAAAGGTGCATCTACCATTATGTATCTCATTCCTTATAAATGTGAGGAACCCAGATTGGAATTCAGAAAACCAGTATTTATTAAGAGTTTAGTCAGTGTCTTGATTTGGGGGACCCCAGAACCAGACCCTGACTCAATGATTTGATTACAAGTAATTATTTTGTAGGATATTCCAGTTAACTTTGATATGGGAATAGGGAAGTAAGGCAGGGATGGAAGTTGTATTAGTTTCTTACAGCTGCTGCAACATGTTTCCCCAACTTTGGTGGTTTAAGACAATAGAAACTCATTTTGTCACATTCTGAAGCCCAAAATTGAAATCATGCTCACTCCAAAGGCTCTAGGAGAAAACCCATCTTCCTCTCTTTCAGATTCTGGTTGATACTGACATTCTTTGGTTTATAGCAATACACCCTCAGTTCCTCATTCACAGAGCTTTCCTACCTGTGTCTCTGGTCACCCTTTCCTATCTCTTATAAGAACATTCATATTAGATTTACGTTCAATCCTAAATGAGTTTTATTTCCTCACAAAGGATTTATCTAGTTACTTTTTGTTTGGTTGGTTGTTTTTTCGATTTACTACATTTTTACCTTCTTCTCCACAAGGAAGTTTCTATATTTATCTAACTACATCTACAAAATTCTATTTACATTCTGAGTAAATAGTGTTCCCCCAAAATTCATGGCCACCAAGAAACTCAGAATGTGATCGTAACTAACTCTATTGACTAAGGGTAGCCAATTAAGTGTGAGCTATTATGCAAGCTACCCTTATACTCAATGACAATGGCAAATTCTGGAAACCTGCAGAAAATTGGAAACTTCGAGTTTTATTCCATATCCAAAAAGGTAGGAAATTGGCACTAACTTCTGCCAGTATTCAGTTTAGCCTCTGGAAGTGAGAAATGATGATTACTGGAGGTAAAGAAGAGGAGGCATGTTGAAAATAGCTGCTGTCCATGTTCAAAGCCGAGTGGGTTTCAACTACCAAAGAAAGCTTCATGGCAATGAGATGCCAATGTTGGTACCTGAAAGTCCTCTGAGCACTACAGTGCTAAGACCTGAGGTAATATGGACCCAGCACCAACATCTTCTGCGGCAGACAGCTAATCACACAAATATGATTTCCATCCATCATAACGTTTATGTTTACTTCTTTCAGGGAAAAGCCTTTCAAAAATTTTCAGTAAATAAATTGGATGGTCAATGCACACAAATTGATACAGAAATAATTTATGACAAAAAAGTCAAACTTATTTTTAAAATTGAGTTTACAAAGATTTCTATGATAAGAATGAGTGATAAAAACATTAAAAATGGTAATGACCAATGTCTTTGGTTTAGACTGAGAACACTTGCGGTATGTTTGAATTAAAGTAGTGACCCAGAGTGGGAGGAAATGCTTCTCCTGTGTTCCTTCATACACAAACAAGAAGTACAGCACTAAGCCACTTTTAGTAAGGAGAGTAGGCCATATCTAACAAGAGTATTAAGTCAGACAAAATATATAGAACTCCTGGCCTACAGAGGTATTTTCTTACATATAAATCCAACGATTGAAGCAGTTATTTGTGTTTTTCCTTTTTAAATGATAGGAAAAGGTTTCATGTCCTAGAATAACAATTATAATAGAGAAGAAAACATATTCTTGGAGCCCTAAGATGTTGTAACTCAAAAGACCCTTTGCTCGTAGTTGACCTGTGATAAATGTTAATTAATGTCAATTGAAATTCATCCAGAATATATAGTATAGCATGACAGGCATCTTGTGAATTAATATATCAGCTAAAATATAAATTTTAAATAATCAGTTTTCAATGCAGAGAAATATTTTGCATTCTTTGCCTGCCATTCTTCCTTCTTTTGGAAAAAGCACCCTGAATTCTGAATAGCCATTGTAAAAATATTACCAACAATTTTGCGATGGTTTCACCGTCATCTGCTCAAAAGTTGGAAATCAATAAGCAAAACACCTTACCAGGAAGCAAAGTGAGTCACCTGAGCAAATGTGATTGATTTGAGGGTTTAAACATAACCCAGATTTGTCAGCAAGTGTGTGTAAACCCATCTACCCATATGTAATCATTGGTTTAGGGAGGGTAACATACGGCAAGTGAGCCCAAACAAAATGAATCGCAGGGTAAGCTTTAATGATTAGGAAAATACCTTATTGGTAGCTGTGATGATTAATTCTATGTGTCAACTTGACTGGCCCACAAAGTGTCCAGACGTTTGACCAGTCATATATTCTATATGTTTCTATGACTGTGCTCCTGGATGAGATTAACACCTGATTCAGTAGACTCAGTGAAGCAGATTACCTTCCCTAAAGTGCCTGAGCCTCACCTAGTCAGCTGAGGGCTTGAATTGATCAAAAACGCTGACTCTCCCAGAGGCTAAGAGGGAACTCTCTCTGCCTAACTACCTTGAGCCAATACATCAGTATTGGCTGTATTTCCTTGCTTTTGGACTTAAACAGAAACATTGGCAGTTTCTGGATCTTGAACCTGACACAGTTGAGGCTGGAAAAATGCCATCGGTTCTTCTGGTTTGCAGGGGTTTGGGTTTGGGCTGAAACTTCATGATTGGTTCTCTTATGTGCCCAGCTTGCTGACTGCAGATATTGGGGCATGTTAACTTCAGTTATCATGTAACCTAACTTCATTTAATAAATCCTATTTTTCTCTTTCCTAAGAGAACCCAAAGATAGATTTGGGCACTAAAAAGTGGGGTGCTGCTATAAAAAACACCTAAAAGTGTGGAAATGTCCTTGGAACTGGGTGATGGCTGGGTAGAGGCTGGTAGAGTTTCAAGGTGCATGCTAGAAAAGTAGCAAATGATGTCAAGAGATTTTTTTTGTCAAAATTCAGATATTAAAGGCCTTTCTGGTGAGGTATTAATTGAAAATTCAGAACAGGTTATTGGAAACGGGAAGAAAGACAATCCTTATAATAAAGTGGCAAATAACCAAGCTGAATTGTGTACCAGCATTTTGTTCAATATAGAAGTTGTGAGTCATGAAATTAGATATTAACTAAGGACATTTCTAAGCAAAATATTGGAGATATAGCCTATTTGCTTATAGTAACATTTTTCTAACAGATGAAGAAGAAAGCAAAATGAAACCATGACTTGACATTTGAAAAATTCGTTGTCCATTTGTATTGCAAAAAACTAGAAAGTGTGTTCTGAAGAGAACACTAAAAGTTTGATAAGGAGATACATTAATATGAGTGTGAACTCGGACTTTAATCAGCCTCTATGCAGAAGGCAGAAATACAGATGGGATTATTCTAGTAGAAACACTGACAACTGGGACGAAAGGAAACAGAAAAAGCAGGACTTTATTTAAAAAGGCTGCTAGCATGTGCTATCCTTTAAGAAAAGGTAAGAAGAATCACCATACAATTCAGAGATCGTCAGGGCTGCCACTCCCAGGACAGGACCGGGGAAAAGGGCTGCTTCCTATTTGATTCCAGAGAGTTGGGCTCTCCCAAGAAGCTGGAGCAGATGGACCACGACCAAGCAGCAGGTGGGGATGCTGCTACCTGTCGGATCAGAGGACAGAACATTGAGCCAAAGAGGATTTTTCTTGAGACTTAAGAGCTGATGGAATTCGGTTTGCTAAGATTTGGACTTGCTTGAGAATCATCACCCCATCCTTTTTTTCTGTTTCTCAGTTTTGGAATAGGAATATCTATTCAAAGCCTATCCACCATTGTAGTTCGGAAGCCCAAAAGTTGTCTGGTTTCATAGGTTTATAGCTGGCGAGGAATTTTGCCTCAGGATGAATTGTCCTCCCGTCTCACCTACTCATATCTGATTTAAGTGATATTTAGATGAGACTTTGAACTTGATACTTCAGAGTTAATGCTGGAAAGAGTTAAGTGTTTTGAGGATATAGAGATGGAAGAAATACATTTGTACATAAGAAGGATATGAGCTTCAGGAGGCAGGGGCAAAATAGTGTGGACCGAATGCTTGTATTCCTCCAAAAATCCATAAGTGTAAGCCTTAATTCCCAGTGGGATAGTACTTGGAGATAGGACCTATGAAAATGTCATAAAAATTAAATGAGATCTTACGGTGGCATATAAGGGTGGCACCCTAGGAAAGATTTTCTTTTAAGAAAGGAAGAGACACCAGCACTTTCTCTCTCTCTCTCTCTCTCTCTCTCTCTCTCTCTCTCTCTCTCTCTGTCCTTTATGTGAGGACATAGAAAGGAGGTGGGCAGTCTTCAAGCCAGAAAGAGAGTCCTCACCAGAAACCAACCATACTCACACCTTCCATCATATTCTCTCTGCTCTCAGGGCCCCTCTAGCCTTGTCTATAAAAACAAATCTCCACCAGTTATAATAAATCCATCCTATCCATACTATGGATAGTATAGTATCCATTATTATCTATAATAGTATGGATACTATAAGTCTATATTTTAGATATATGTGAATATACAACTTTTATTTATTTTTAACAATAATTTGAAACAGCAAAAAACAGCAATTTATCAAATATACTGGCTGGAAAATGCAAATAGTATTATAAATCTATATTTAGTTTTATAGTTTAATATGTTATAAAAGTCATAAAAATTACAATGACAGTTTCAAAAGTTTCAGAATTAGCTGATGGAGTAGTATTATCCATACTTTAAAATCCAAGTAGGTTTTGAAGTTTTATTTTCCCTCACTTACTATTTCATGCATATCAGAAAGTGGAGCAGTACAATTTGTGATAACTTTGCCTAAGATGCTTAGATATAATGTTAATTTTCCTGCAAACTTCTCAGTTATCAACAAAACCTAATCTTGCCAATTTAAGAAAAATAGGTATTAAAGAATATTTAGGATCTTGCTAAATTTCTGGGAAATATGGAGTCAACCTTGCATCTTACACAGCCAGGATCAAAGTTCAAACCATACCTATGATGGCTGTAGCTAAGTCACTACTACTCATAGTCCTTAGCACAGATCTCCTATGTCTCCCTGGACACTTGCATGCCTGCCACTGTTTCTGAAAGTTGGTGTGTCCCCCAACATTGCCAGGAAAGAAATTCCACATGTCTCTTTCTTGCTTTGTTCTAAAAAAAAAAGTCTCATGTGGACATGTTACATCCTATGTCGTATGCCTATGCCAGAGCCACAAGGCAGATTGAGATAGAGCGGAAATGCATACATAAAAATGAATGTACTTCAAAATCGAGAGTAGTTCTAGTTTTGTCGTCTCCAAATATAGAAAGGCATTTTGCTCAATGAGCTTAAAGAGGGTGTGAATTGTGGAAAAAACATTTACTCTCTTATGAATACAACTATAGTAACTGACAAATATTTCATATTATGATTAAGGGTGTCAAATGACTCAAAAATCTTGGGGGTAGTGTTATTCTTAATAATACAATCTCTCTTTTAAGAATTCCTTCATACCAAATTAGAATTTTTCTAGACTTTGTATTTTGACCCCAGAAAAAAACTTGAGCAACAGAATTAAAATGAATATAGAGCTGTAATTTCCTCTTGCACTACTGAGTAAATTACAATCTTTGAATAGAGGTCTGCTCGAATAAACATATACATACATCTGAATAATGAATGGTAAGGTGTGGGAAAAATATTCCTTTGAATCATGAAATGGCTTCCCATAGTTACTTATTATAATTTTGATTATTTACTTTACAGTGGAAGGACTGTAATCTATTGAGGTCACTACAAACAGCTCCAGGGCTTCTGATAAGAGCACCTAAATAGATTATCCATTATACAGTAGGTCAAATGAATTATCTAAGGGTAATAATCAAGAGTCCTTCAAGGTAAATTTCTTCCATATTAATCCAAATAGGTTTTTAAAACGTATTTTCCCTCACAGAGTTAGAATCTGATTTTTATCATATTCCTTTCTCCCCTAAATAAATAAACATTGACGATATCTCATATCAGAATTGAAACATATTCCCATACAGCATTTCTTGAAGTCTCTAAAGTTGATCAACAATATTCTAGCAATGTATTATAGACAACATATATTTATTTTTAAAAATAATTTGAAACAGCAGTTAATAGAGTATATTGACTGGAAAATGCAAATAGTATTATAGATCAATATTTAGTTTTATGGTTTAATATGTTTTAAAAATCATAAATATTAAAATGACACTTTTGAAAGTTTTAAAATTAGCTTATGCATCTCTCTTTACAAATAATTAAGAAAAATATATGCACATAGTTTTGTGCAAGTTTATTTTCTTTGGACATTTTCCGGGTATAGTTTTTCATTTGTACTGATAATCTGCCTGACATTAAAATACACTTTGAGCAGCAAAATTTTACAAGCCATTGGTAATTAAACAGGATTCATTCCTTGTGATATGGGACTCTGAATGTGCTTAAGATGCAAGGGAAAGCCTTTAATTAACTCCTTATAAATTTATGATGTGACAAGATATTGTCTTGCTTTTTCGCAGGAGACCTCCCAGAGCCATGAGAGGCCCAGCTCAAGCTATTAGTTACCTTTCAGTGGCAGCAAAGCTACCAGAGAATTGAATAGAACCCACCGCATCAGGCTGCTCATAAGAACAACTGCATAAAAAATTAATCACTCTAGCTCCACGTGTGAACTGTTACAAAAGAAGAAGTCAAAGAGTAAGGGAAAAAAACCACCACAGGGTGCCCTACACGAGCATCAACAAACCACTCCTAATGACTAAAGCAAAGTGTTGTGGCCCAGGTCCCATGTGCTAGTAATTTTCAAACTTTGGTCATGGTTAAATAATGACCTAGCCAAGGTGGGATGCCCTGATATAAAAGCAAAATGCTCTGTCATAATTGGGAAAGAAAAACAACCCAAATGCTGATATGAGAGTTGAAAGAATTCATCAAAAACAAAGTGAAATGCTAAACTGAGCATAGTCAGTTATGTGTGTTATTCTTTTTTAAAATGTAATAATAATGTTAATATTTTCAGTTTAAACCAGTATATCTAAAACAATTCATAAAAAAGTCAAAAGGATTTTCATTGTCCCCTAGTTACAATTGAGTAAATTTGCCCAAGGTTTATAGTGGGAATTCTGGAATTGAACACAGATTTCTCCAGGTCTAAGCCATCAGGTTCTAGAACACTTAGCTGTATCTTTCTTTTCCTCTTCATGAATATTTAATACCATTTTAGCTTTATGAAAATTATGCTTGCTTTAAATGAATATTACTACAAAAAGTGATCACAAGCACTTCAGAAAGAATGAGTAGTGAAATTATATATTATTATTATACACCAACAATATGAAGAAGAAAAGAAAGAATACAGATTTTTAATTAAACCAACCTAAATACCAAATTTTTAATTAAATTATTCTAAGCCTGTTTTACAGTACATACTTTTATGCTCCAATGCTCACCCATAAAACCTTTCTCAGGTGAAATTACTACTATAAAGAAGAAAACTTTTTAGTTGATAATCAGTCTCCAAAAATACATTGAAGATACACCTGTTCAGAGTTGCCATCCTAAACTCTGGATGAATTTTCAAGGGCCACTGAAGAGTAAATAAATTACTTAATATAAATAGTACCATATGTGTAAAGGTGTATTAAATACATATTTATTTGTGCAATGTGAATTGAAATTGGAATCCTAAGAGACAGTGGGGTGATGACAAGAAGAGATGTTACTCAGGATGTGTAAGAGACCAGCCTGGCCAACATGGTGAAACCCCACCTCTACTAAAACTACAAAAATTAGCTGGGCTGGTGATGGGCACCTGTAATCCCAGCTACTTGGGAGGCTGAGGCAGGAGAATCTCCTGAACCTGGGAGGTGGAGGTTGCAATGAACCAAGACCTCACCATTGCACTCCAGTAGTCTGGGAGACAGAGCAAGACTCCTCAAAAAAAAAAAAAAAAAGAATCCTGTTGGTGACTGACAGCTGATGGATTTGTTTTAGCAAGGCTTAATGGAATAAGGAAGGAAAGTTCCTTCGGGTCACAAAACTATCAAACTTAAACCTCCCTTATGGGAGTTGAGCTGCTTCTTTTCAGAGACTACAGGCTGCTGGATTATTGTCCCAATCTACCTACATCCTAAAAAGAATATATCCTTAGCTAAAAGCTTCTCTTTCTTTAGGTTAAAGTTTATGTTTGGATGAATCGAAGCAAATATTGCTTAACTTAATGGGAATTTTAAAAAGAGACCAATAGTTCTACAAATTTACAGAGTATTTCATTGGCCACAGCCTATCTGCTGATATAATAAAAATACAAACACTTACACTTATTAGGTATTTCCTACTTGGAAAGCACTGTTCTAAAAGTTTTATATGAATTAGCTCATTTGAATACTAGTATGATTTTTATTTCATTGAAAAGTTTCGATGACCTGCCCAAGGTCAGGCAAACAAATATTAGTTGTAATCAGAATTCAGGCAGCCACCTGCCTTTAGGTTGCACTTTTAACCACTGCACTGCAGAGTCTTCCCTGGGGATGTCTTTGATATGTAGTTGTCCTTCTTTCTCTCAAGTTACGTTAACTCGCTGTATAGATGGCAGAGTGATAATTAATAAATATATATAGGTATTTTAATACATAAAATAGTTTTAGTAATTTATGTTGGCAAAAAGTAATATTTGTTTAGGAGAAGCAGTGCTTCAAAATAAGAGAAAAAATTAAGGTGAAATGAGAGAACATAGGCCTGAAATAATAATTGATGAAAAAAATAGCAAATTAAATGTATATTAAAATAATTTATTTAATAAAATAATTGTGTAGACGCCAATTCAAAGTTAAGGAGATGGCACCAAGAGAAGAAAAGAAGTGTTCCTGTGATGAGGCAAAATAATTCATTAATAATGAGAAATATATATGATGAGTTATAATTGATGGAAGATTTTATCTTGACTGAATATGATACTATTTATGAGGCTGGAGAATGCTACTTTTCAAGGAGAGCAACTAAGATTCCCTAAATGTATTTTGCACAGTTAAACAGTGATTTTTATGTTTGGAAACAATGCCGTGCTGTTTTAAAGAAAAGAAATTGTATATTCCTTCAGGAATGAAAAGCTCAACTGATATTTGTATTTTAAAATTTGGAAAGCTTGCATTGAAATTTGATACCTGCTTCCTATACTGGTATCAAAATGTACTTTATATGGCACTAAACATAATTGTGGGCCATATGAAATTATATTCAACCAAGTTGATTTATAGAAAACGGCCATTTCCAGAGGTTGCAGTGAACCAAGATCATGCCGCTACACTCCAGCCTGGGAGACAGAATGAGACTCTGTCTCAAGGAAAAAAAAGGGGGGCCATTTTATAGATTTCAGTTTAATATACATCACATGATTCTTATCAGATCATGTAATAGAGACACATTTTAACATTGGAACTAAATTAAAATCAGACTGCATTTCATTAGTTTTTTCTTATTTCTTGATAATCTAAGTCTTAAAAAATGAGTAATACTTCAACCATGTGGTTGTACCCTTATCATACTAAACTTATTTTAGCTGTTGTCACAGTCTGTGTCCATAATGACTCAAGCACAGCAGAAGTGTATTTCTTGCTTACAGAGCATGCCGTGAAGTTGTTCCTGGTTTGTGAGCAGCTTTTCACCACTGAAATACCCATGAATCCTTCTGCTGCCACCAAGGCCTCCTCATCGTTTGGCAGCCCCTCCCCAGAAAAGATTATTGCATGGCATGCATCTCAACAGCATGGCTTGAAAGGGACCATCTTAGAGTTGCTCACATTTCATTAACGAGAATTAGGTACAAAGCCACATCCAAAATTAAGGAAGATGGGAAATACAATCCAGACAAATGCCTTGGAAGAGAAAATAGTCACTGGAGGGCAGCTAGGAATATCTGCAACATTACTGTGTAAGAAGATTAGATATTTGATTTACAATGTGGAATATCTTTTTTAAAGCGTTACCAAAAGAAATTAAATGGTTTTCACTGAGAATTATTAGAATTTACATGCTCACATTGTCATTTATATTTCATTAATCTATTGTCTTAACTCAATAATTAAATTTGTTCTCTCTTCAACACCATGTACAAGAAATCATTATTACAACTGTCTTTTGCCAATGAATGTCAATGGCCAAATTGTGACGTGTAAAACTGGTTTAAGTAACATATAATATGAGATAAATACCGTACCTTTATAAAGAGAGTGAACTTAAGGACATATAATGAAGGCAACACCTCTAAGTATTTTTTCTTGTTTATAATCATTATTTCATAATAAACAGATACAGATTTTAAATGGAATGTATAACATGCCACAACACTTGTCAATCTAGAGGGCAATTTAAGAACAACAGATGATAAAAAACTCAGTCATAAAACAAAATACCAGTTAACAGAAAGTAAATGTATATGTATAGCTAAAATATTTAAATCAAAAAATAATTTTAGTCCTCGCTCCATCTTCTACTTTTACTGAGTGCAGTAACTGCACCCTAATTTTATGTGTAAGCACACAAGTATACTAACATTTCTAAAATATTTTTAATATTCTCATTTTTCAGTTTTCATGCTCTTCAATTCATCAAAGCTCTAGACAACATTCATCTCATAAAAACAAGTTGCTGCAAGTTATACAAATGTTTAGGAATATGTCTATACAAATACATGTATATATCACTTCCCTTTTGCCCTAGCACTTTTGCTTTTGTTTGCATCTGCTTTTGTTTTTCTTTTGGTTTGAACTGGGACCGGTTGTTTTTACTTCTTGCAGTTAAATTATTTCTTCTCCTTTCACCCACTGTCAACATTTAAGGGAGATGAACGGATAGCACAAGATGCAGTTTCCATTTACACATGTTCATCTCACAGAAAGTGACCCCGCAAGTAACACATGGTATAACTTAGGTGTTTTATATCCTGGCATATCAATACTTACTTCTCTCTGTGTCTCTTCTGGGAGAAGGAATGACAACCAGGGAAGTGAATAGCTAAAGGCAAAGAAAGGAAATTACAGAATTTGTAAAAAGGCTCAGGTAATTCACAAATTATATTCTAACCTGTGAGTATTTTGAAGACAGAGGGGAAAGTTTTGTCAACGTGCCCCTGGATGGAGCATACCATTACTTAGAAGGCAATATAAAAGTCCATGTTAAATAAATGAATAGTCTTATTCTGCATAATTAGTATTTAAGTGACAATGGAGTACTGAAAAGAAATTCTCTCTTGTGTATATATTTTATCTGACTTCATTGTTTGATTAGATAATCATATTACAAAAATATATAAAACACTGTAAAAGATGATATATGAAGAAACATTTTTTGCCTTTTAAAACTTATCATAAATATTTTAGATCATCTAAGTAAGAAGTTATGTATTCTATTAAGAGAATATTGTAAATACATTTGATTTAGTTGGAATATACAGAAATGATTTTACTAGAAGGTTCTAGTTTAGGGTAGCACTTCTTAACTGTTTTCTTAATCCACTAATATTTCTCTAAAAATAAATCAATTATTCCAACCATTGTGCATGTTTTGGGAAAAAGGAAAATATGTTTTTTATTATAATTTTAAATAATTACAGTTAAAGACTTGCAAACTAAGATTAAAGCACAAAGAAATTATTCAGGACATTAAGTCACTGACCTTTAGAAAGAGGAACTAAACTAGCTTGTACTATGGAAGGGTGTGTGTGTGTGTGTGTGTGTGTGTGTGTGAGTGTATGTGTGTGTGTGTGCATATTTTATTCGATTACCATCTTAAAGAATTTTATCTGCTCATTCTCCCATTATGATAAGGATTCTACTATCACCTAGTCCTGCATTCAACCTTTTTTAGATGTGTATAGCACTCTTTATCACACTGAGACTTCTCCATAGATATATGAAAGTATATGAAAAGTGGTGTTATATAAATATTTTCATTAAGAACTGTTGTCAGTTGCACAAATCTTTCTCCTGCTTCTTACCATTGGAAAGAATTTCATTCTCCTTATCATAGTCTTCACCAATCTCTATCAATAATGAAATTAAGAGATACTATCTCAACAAATTATAATCTGATATTTTAATGAAATGCTCATATAAAATATGTGCATATAGACATATATGAATGTAATATATATGTATATATATAGATATATACATGTATATGAGAATAAATACATAGATACAATTGCAACACTTAAGTTCTTATTCCCTTTTTACTTCTAACTCAACACTTTTAAATGTTTTAATATTCTGTTTCTTCCTTCTCCAAACTCTTCAAATTAGTCCAAATTAGCTCACACATAAATAGCATCCACCTTGTGAAAAATAGTTGCTGGAGGATATATATTATATTGTTAAGATCAGTTCCTTCTCTGTTGTCCTAGCACTTTTTTGTTGTTTTGTTTTACCATTCATCTTTACAAAAGACAGTCTGCTAGTGGAAAGAGTCTTGCAATTTTAATAGAAATTAATTTCACCTGAAGAGAAATCTTTTTTTTTTTTTCATTGCAAATTGATGAACTGTCAGAATTTTTTTTAGTGGACTGAATGAACTAACTATATCAGATGCACAATGCATTTATTCCTGCCTCAGCAGACTGGGATTCTGATTTCTTTTCTATTTTTCTGTATGAAATGTAGATAAGAATGGCTGTAATAGAGCTTGGGCAAAAATTCAAAGTGGTTGCCAAAATACATGTCTGCCCAACACACAAGGGAGATGATAGCCTTTATCTTTAAACTCCCTGAATTACCAATATTTTATTACAATCACCTTTCATTCTTATTCAACTATAATTGCATATTTTAAAAAATGAGCTATATACGTATTACCCAGCAATTATTTTTATTTTACGTGGTTCTTAGCCCTAATTTGATATATACAAAAATGGTTATGAGTTTTGTTTGGTTTGGCTTTGTCTTGCATTCTTTTGTAAAATAGATTAAAGAGTGCTTCTCCATAGCTTGAATTACCTATTTTCCAAAAGCAATCTCTCCAGCCAATGATAGTCTTGGAAGGAGATTTATACTTTTTGGCTAGGCTATACCATTTTTTTTCTACTATCATTTGAAAAGGATGCTTTTAGTTCTGGTATATGGATTCTGAAACTGCAGTAAAATATATATATATACATATATATATATATACATACACACACACACACACACACACACACATGGGAATATATATTTTGCCATAAGCTTTAAAAACAAAGGCAAAGGATTAAGCTAAATTAGAAAGTAAATAACTCTATGACTTGTATGTCATAGATAAGTAAATAATATTTATTACAAGTTAACAAGCAAAATTAAAGTATAAATATAGATATGCTACAATTTGACAAATTAAGAGAATAAGAAACATATGTTATAGCATAGAAAATGTTAATAAACAATATTTTAAGCAGTTATTACAGGACAAACATTGTTCTATATCCTTTATTAAATACGTTTAACTCAGGAGCAACTTTTTAATGTAGGTAAAATTATTATTTTCATGGTGAAGGTAGAGACAGAGAGTTTAAGTAACATGGCTGAAATCACGGCTTTTAGTGAACTTAAACTAGTAAGTTTGACTAAATTTAACTTTTAGCCACATTTTAAAAGTTTCCACACTGAACCTAAAGAAGGTTAATTATGTCAAAATAATAATTTTTTAAAAAGACAATGGGAGATGCTAAATTGGGATGCAGAACACGTAGAGACGGCGGGACTTCGTTCTTGTCTGCAGATCCCTTTGTCCCACGTTCTCTTTTAGCTATTCATATAGCTGTGGAGAGAAGAGAAAATGATGAATATTAAGAATAAGCTTGGTCCATTCAGAGAAGTTTTGTGGGTACACTTATCACTTTTCAATTTTGTTTTCTGTCTGCTACAGGCCTGAGCATTGATGTGTACGGGAACAATATGAGATGATTGATGGCCACTTAAGAATAGAAGCATTTGCTAGCAACTGCAGAGGGCATTTCAACTCTGCCATAGAAAAATTTCCAAGGATTATTTTATAGGGAACTTTTGCAAACAATCTATATTGCCAATTTACAGTACATGCTGGGATGCATTATTGGGTATGTATTGGTTATGATTTACAGCAGGGACATATAAGTTTATATGGTCATTTCAATGACTCTTAAGCTTTTTCAAAAGAAGGATCTGATTCCTGTCCACATGCTATTAGATGTGGTGAAGAAATGTTAAGTATGAAGAAACAAATTGACAAGTATTAAAATGATCTCTTTATAATAAGATCTCTAAATGCAAGAATAACCCATCCAGGGTTTTTTCAAGACAAATTGACATGAAGGCTTTTATACATATATCTCTTAAGTTTATTATAGCTAGTCTAACGTGATTGTCTGAGTTGTGTGTGATTTGCTGGTACTTAGAATGAAAATTAGCAGAAATAGCCATTATATCCAGAGCTCGTAGGCCACTCAGTCCTTTATGAAATGAAACTGCATATGATGGAAAGATAGCAAACGTTAGAACTATGTTTAAGCCTTCTGTTCCAATTTCAGGACCCTCCTTTCTGGATAATGTAATATTAAAACTTGTTTCTAAGCAGTGAGTTATCCCAGTGCACAGTCCAAAACAAAGTGTGTTGACGGTTTTCAAGAACTATGTAATTTCTGAGCATCTCTAAGAAATATTCAGTGGATCTGTTTGCCTAAAACTATTTCATAACACTACTCAGATGTTGTTTTTCCATTATGTTGCCATTTGCACTAATGATGCATTAATAATGCAAATGCAGTGAAGATAAAAACATGTACACCACAGCAGAAATATAAACACCACCAATCTACTAAGAGTCATGGAATTCACACTCACAGACAGACAGACACACACACACACAAACACACACTATCTTTTTCTCTAAAGACAAAATAAAAAATTAACAAAGTGAGTCAGCTTCCACTTTAAGGAAAACAGTTATTGATTTTAAGCATTTAGAATTTTGAAAATTTTGTATTGGCCACCATTTCATCGACAACTTCTCATTATTCAAAAATGTTTTATCTGATATTGGTGATGTAATCAATACCAATATTTCATAATAAAATGGGTAAGCACTATAACTTAGTAAATCAATATTTTTCAGATGACCAACACATAATGTTAAAAGGTCATATGTGTGTAAAATATTCAAAGTACAAAACGATACCAATGGAATGTAATGGCATAAAGTGAGTATAAATCTTTTTTGATGGGGTTTCAAATTCCACCTTGAAATAAACTTTTAAGAAGTTACTTGTCAAGTTTTGGTGTATTAACCACCAAGAAGCATATCGAATATTATCTGAAATGATATTAAAAACTGTCCTCCTTTCCAATTAAATATATGCATGACACCATATTTTCTTCACATATTTCAACCTAAACAACACATTGCACAATATTATTACAGAAACAAAATTGAAAATCCAGTTAACTTCTATTTAGCCTGAAGTTAGAGAAAATTGCCAAAATGCAAAATAGTGTTCTCATTACATTATTGGGTTTTGGAAAATATAGTTATTTTAATAAAATTTGTTTTTTAGACTCCTGTGATATGGATTTTATTGTTATTTTAAATTGAATTAATAAACATTTTAGGATATCATTTTAATTCATAGTAAGACATATAAAGATACTATATATGCATAGATACAGATATATGCATTATATAGACAGATATAAATAAATATGTAGACATAGATATGACTTGCATAAACATAAGTTCTTTGGACTCCTCAATAATTTTAAGACTGTAATGGATCCCTTAGGTTGACAACGTTTCATAAATGTGCCTTGTGATATGCATCTTCCTCCATATATTGTCATGGCTATCTCCCACCGTAGATTTGTACTTCTGTTCCAAATATACCTACTAAGAAATCCTTTTCAAAATAACCTCACCTTCATATTACATCTTCTTGATCTTGTTTGTTTTTCATTGTAGCACTTACCTCTATTAACAGTTATATATTTATATTTATATATTCTAATTATATATTTACTTAACATATACACATTAACAATGATATATTTACTTTTATACACATATTTATTTGCTGATAGGTTTACTTTCTGTGTCTCTACCTGGACTGTAATATTCATAAGGATTAGAATTTTATTTTGTTCACCACTGTATCCCTAGTGTATAAAAGATTTCTTAATAAATATTGAATAAATAACTAAATGCATAACAATCAGTAAGATGGTAACATTTTCTCAAATCTCTCATATTACAATGCTCAACGTATTTTTCCCCACTTACACATTTGATGATGTTACTCCAAACCAGTATTTAAAACCCTTCATTACCCTCCTGTTGCCCAAGGGTCAGAGTCAATCTTCTTAACAAGTCATTTAAAGCCTTCTGTGGTCCATGTAAATTCACTTACCTCTCCAGATCTCCATCTCCATATTCATTGCCTTGTTATGAGTGCTTTAGTAACTTGGAAGAATGTATAAGTAATTCACAAATGATATGATTACTGACTACAGTATTTTTGTTTATATAGTTCCTTTAATCATTCCTAAACTGAAAGTGAATAAAACATACGTAAATAGATAATCAATATATACCTCACTAGGTTTTAATTATTATTTTTGAATCGCACCTAGAGTGGTTAAATAAAGGGTACATTTATATAGTGACAAGTGCTATGAAACGGATAGAGTGCTGTGAGAGAGAGTAACGATGGTGGGGGCATGTGTGTGCATAACTAGCAAAGAAGCAACGTCAGGTAATACAGGTAATATAGCCAGGAAAGTTCTTCCCCAAGGCAATACGTGAGTTGAAATCTGAATTATAAGAAAGAATCAAACATTTAAAGATCTAATGGGGAATAAAGAGTAAATGCAGTCAATGAGGTGGATACAGGCTTGGCGTATCCTTACAGTTAAAGGTAGTTCAGAATGGCTGGAGTCAGTGAGCAGGAAGGAGCATGGTATGGATTACATTCAAATGGCCAGCGGCTGACCAGGGAAAGAGTTTTAATTATACTTTAAGCACCAGTGTAATTCACTGGAGACATTTAAACAGATTTTTAAAAACTGTGATGTTATTTACATATTAAGAAGTTAAAGAGCAAGTGAGAGAAATGTTAACTATGTTACTCTGTAGAATGTGATTATTTGTATTAAGCAGAAAAGATGTGGCCAGAATTGTCAAATTCTCTTTCGTATGTTGAAGTACAACAGAATGTGTATTGTAAGTGTTCAGGTTTGGAGTGTTTGCTGTAAATAATACTCATGTAGGAGAACAGAGATTCATGAATAAGTCTGTTATATACCTTCTGAGACTATCCCAATCAGGTATGCACTAAGTACTACTACATTCAAATACACGTGCCTGTGTCTGTGTGTGTGTGTGTGTGTGTGTGTGTGTGTGTGTGTGTGTATTGGTGAAAACCTATGAGAGAGAGAGGGAATAAACCACTTACAAGATAAATAAACAGTTTAGATAACTCCTACTTTGCTTTCTCAGTCACACATACTACACCTACTTTTTAGTAGTATGTAAAGGAAGTTTTAAAAACAATTCTTGCAGTGTAAGACTACAGATATTTATAGTTAGGGATTTTAATAAAAGTGTTTCCTCCAAAGTCATGTGGATTTATATGAGAAATATATTATACGTGTGCTCTCATAGATAAGGAGACATCACTGGCCTCCACTGAGGTATATACATTTTTCTCACCTTTGTTACCATTCACTGATGCTCACTATTACATCCTGGGACCAAAAGTTCTTTTCAGTCGTCAAGGGAAGCACATGTGCTAGCTAGATATTTTCTTACAACAGCCCAAGTTCCCCTTGGATCTGCTGCCATTTCAAACGCTTAACACTTGGGACTGGACATGGGAATTCTGAGTGCTATAACCACTCTTCAATCACATCCAGAAGTGAAGGTTTCCTGTGAAATTTACTTTCCTCTGGATTCTATCACAGGAAGTCAAATAGGGGTCACATCTATTCTGGAATCTCCGTCCGTGAGCTTTCTCTCTCATCTTCCCACACTTGCTTGGGGCAGCTTTTAGGTATTTATTTAGTCTAAACTCTGGAAATGTTCCCATTAGAAACTTCATTCTTCCTTTTCATTTTGTCTCTTTCTGCACTTGGGGAGGGAAAATTGTGGTTAACTCCTTATACATCCGTTTGGTTCGTTATGTAAATATTACATACTTCGATTCAACCAGAATCTATTTTTTGGTAATTAAACCACATTTTTAGAATCAACTTCAAATATTTGTCTCTCAGGAGTCTGGATTAAGTACTTTTATTTTTGAAGTATTGTCTTGTTTGCAAATATAAAATCAAACAAATTTAAAAACTTATACTGTGAAATTAATGGTGATAATTTATTTTCTTGGTAAATAAAGGCCAATAATTCAATGGATGGAGTGCCTTAGACAACTAGGAAAAATGAGTAATTACTGAGAATAAGATACATTTATCAGTATGTACAAATAAAAGCATGCATTACAAAGGAATACACTAACTCTAGAATTAAAGATAGAACACACAAAAATATTGTGCCAATCTTATAAAGACCTATTGATATTTAAAAATAATTTGGAAATGTGATGAAGAAAGATATTAAATTTAATGTTAATTGCCATCAGATTAGCAATTTTCTATCTAAACCAAATAATAAAATATTGAGTCAATTTATGCTTCCCAGATATTCAAATTTTGAACATTTTATATTAGAAATATAATGACAAAAACCTTTATTAAAACTGATAGGAGTCATGTTTTGAGATTTACTGTTTGTTAAAAGGAGTGAAAACCTCAAGATGCATTATTTAATAAATATTTTAAATATAGGAATTAATTTTATATAACAATAAAAATAAAATGAAGGAAAATATATGAATAAAAATATGAGCACTGTAGTTTTCTAGAATGCAATAAAGTGTGATGAATCTTTTTATCATTAAAATTTTATATATTTCGAACTGCTTTATAGCTAGTAAGAGATCACCATTATGGACAGTTATAAAGCGTGTCACTTTTTAATGCAGACAATTCATTTTTACAGATGCATCTATCAAAACTCTGTTCTTCATAAAACTTTTTCTTAGCCTTATGAATATTTTAGTTTTCATGAACATTTATATTCCAATTATAAATGTAAATGTTTTAGATGGAAGACATTATATAAAAAGGCACTCTATTAAAAACTCATATTTCTTTGACAGGTTTTGACATGATACCAATGGCACAAAACTTTTTATATTTAATGTCACTAATAAGTCATGTATCATTTAGACAATGCATGTTCATTTGTATACTTGGGCACAGATTTCATATATTTTCTCCACAGTGTACTATAAATACAGTCATTTCTGTACTTCAATACACATAATTTTTGATTAAAAAGTAATGTAACAACTCTTATCCATGCACATGCTAAAATACATTAATCCTAGACTTTAAGGCCAATATATAAATCTAATTTTATACCCCAGCTTTAAAAACATCTAACTCCTCTTGGCCATGAGTAGTGTTTTTCAAAGCAAACTTTATCATCAGAATCACCTAAAACCAATCGACTCCTCATCTTATTTCAGATTTACTGAATAAGAATCTCCAAAGGAAGAATCAGGATCTGAGAATGTCTGTTTTCTAAATACAATTTGGTTTTCAGTTCGGTAGAGCAAAGTTTGAGTACTAAGAACCTACAAAATAAAATAACTTTGTCTTTGGTTTAGTATGTAATTCAGCCTCCAGCGCTGCTTTTAGCAAGTCAACCAGATACTCCTATGTAACCGTCTTTGTCTGTTTTGTGCTGCTATAACAAAATGCTAAGTAATTTATAATGAGCAGGAATTTACTGGCTGACAGTTCTGGAGGCTGGGAAGTTCAACATCAGGTGCTGGCCTCTGGAGAGTGTCTTTTTTTGTTACATCATGACATGGTGGAATGAGAGAAAGAGCGAGAGGGGGACAAACACAACTTGTATTTTTGCAACAGCACAAATTCCACCCTTAATGTTGGAGCCCTCACGGTCTAATCATTTTCTCTTTTATTTTGTTTGAGACAGAGTCTCTCTCTTGTCACCCCAGCTGGAGTTCAGTGGAACAATCTAGGCTCACTGCAGCCTCCACCTCCTGAGTTCAAGCAATTCTCCTGCCTCAGCCTCCTGGGAGCCTAGATTACAGGTGCAGGACACCGTTTTGGCCAGGCTGATCTTGAACTCCTGACCTCATGTGATCTACCTACCTTGGCCTCCCAAAATTCTGGAATTACAGGCGTGAGCCACCTCGCATGGCCTCTTATTTATTTATTTATTTATTTTGGCAGAGTCTCACTTTGTCACTCAGGCTGGAGTGTAGTGGCACCATTTCAGCAGCCTCTGCCTCTGGGTTCAAGTGATTCTCTTGCCTCAGCCTCCTGAGTAGCTAGGATTACAGGTGCCTACCACCATGACTGGTTAATTGTTTTATTTTTAGTAGATACGGGATTTCAACATGTTGGCCAGGCTGGTCTTGAACTCCTGATCTCTAGTTTTCTGCCCTCCTCATCCTCCCAAAGTGCTAGGATGACAGGTGTGGGCCATCCCTGAACCCTGCCTAGGTGTAATCACATTTTAAAAGCCTTCATTTTAATATTGTTGCAATAGCAATTAAATTTCAACATGTGTTTTGGAGGGGACAAACATTCAAACCATAGTGGCAGCTTTACACAAACTATAACATTCCAAAGCTTTCAATCATCACAGATGTTCCTGTTCTTCCCAAACCCCTCATCCTTTCTGGAGAGAAGTTAAGTGATTAAAAGAAATTCTTAGTGGTAAAATAAAGATTAGAATGGTAGTGTCCTACTTTTAGGCTCTGATATAAAACCACCCTACAGTTAATTTTTTTAAGGTGAATGATGTGCACGGCATTGGAGGGAACCTAGGGAAAACCTTCTGTGTTCATCATTCTGTGAAATTTTGTTTCTGACCTGACGACAAACTGAAAATAATTCATTCATTGCCTTTTGGGAAGAGTTTTCTAAAATTTATTAAAGCTAGATGTATGATTTATTTATGCATATGTTAGTTTTATGACCATAAAACCATAATCCTGCATTGGTTTATAAAACTTTAGTCTGATTTTTTATTTTCAAGTTAATTTATATGCATTATATCTGGAATAAGATCATCACATTTTTATCAGATAGAGTCAGTAGATTTTTTTTAATTAATATAATAAAACGTCATAAAGACTGCTGTCAAGTATATAAATAGGAAAATAAAATCTAATTTAATTTTCAATTGAGTAATATTCAGTAATTTATTTTAAAATGTTTTTTGACATCAAACACCTGAATTTTTGACAAGAATTTTTGTCTATAAACTTTTGCTGCTATTCAGTTTGTCATCATGTCAAGACTTTTTAAATGCAGTTTCTATGCTATTTAAATGTAAGAAATTTCACATGGCAGTAGACAATTGCAGACATTTTAAGTGTTTCTCTTTACAAAGATAATCCCATAAATCCAATAAATCTTTATCACTGAATGTGCCAGAATGTGTAATCATACAATAAGAATTTGTCATTTTTACTCCTAAGTTTTGCCAGTGCCCTGTAGGCACTTTTGGAAATACACATAGTATGTGAAAATCAAAATAATATTATTATTAATTTTTTTATATTTTAAGTTGGACCAAGAAGTTGAAAGAAAGAGCATAAACAAAATGGAGTGTTTTTTAATGAATACATGAAAAATAAAAACAAAAATAGTTGAAGCATGAGAATCAGAGGTACTAGAGGTTTGACCTGTGGAGGGAGGAAGTAAAAAAATAACCACAAAATCTACGAAACGTTGCCAGCATGGATTGTGGACATGGAGACCCTTGTCTGTCGTATTAGGAAGTCACTTTTTATATACATAGTAGTAGAAATGTATTGATAATATTAAAGTAGATGGGTAATACTGTTAGGTTTGTAGTTTTAATAATTCAGTTTCAGTGAAAAATCCTTTTTGAATGTGTTTTTGAGATTTTGTGATTAGCCCATTTGGAAAACTGTGGAAGTGATTTTGATAAGAGATGATTCAATTTTTAACTGATATAGGTGATAGTGATAAAGAGAGGAGTTATGAAATTCAAAGAGCTTGGTGATAATCCTGAAGTGGAACAAAGGATTTCAGATGCTGTGTGAGTCTATCCCAAAATGGTGAAAACCCGTCTCTACTAAAAATACAAAAATTAGCCAGGCGGTAGTGGTGCAGGCCTGTAACCCGAACTACAGGTGGGAGAATCCCTTGAGCCCGGGAGGTGGAGGTTGCAGTGAGCTGAGATTGCGCCTGCACTCCAGTCTGGACGAGAGAGTGAGATCCAGTCTCAAAAAAAAAGAAAAAAGAAAAAAATTTCTATCCACCATGGCCATTTTGCCAGAAGAAAATTGAAACTATTAATTAAATAATTCACATAAAAGCTACATTTTTTCTTAGGTACATTATGCATTTATGAAAAAGTCACTTTTTTTTTTTTGAAACCGAATAGTCACATTGATTTTCTATCTACAGGTCTAAAGTCTTTTGAATGACAAAGTCATTCTAAAGTTATTTTTCAAATTATCACAAGCTATCTGGTAAAAAAAATGACTCATAAAACTAATAGTACAACTTACTGAGGGCTATTTACTTTTTGATAGTGATCTATTTGTTAATAAAAAGACATTTGACCAAGTCGCTCAACATTTCCTTTTCTCCAAGTGCAACCAAAACTGTGAACCACTCCCTTATAAAACATAAAACCATCTATATTAAATTTAAAAATCATATCCTAGGAAAATATATGTGTATGAATATTAGAAGATTAAGAAAAGTCTGATAAAATACAACATCAAAAAAAGGAATTAAGTAAAGACATAGATTCCAATGAGATATGTATCTTTATTTCTTTTTAGATTCAATGTTATTGGGGTGATAAGCTCTTTAAAATTAATATAGACAGACTGGAGCAGATGAAAGACACATAGATTTTAAAATTATTTGGATTGTAATGCATAATTAGGAAAAAAACTGTGCCAAAAACCTGAGTTTTAAAAGTTAGGAATTTTTCAGTAATAGAGGGAAGTTTTGTTAAAATATATACAACTTACAGTTTTCTGTGAGCTTCAAAACGCCACAGTAAATGTGACTGGTAGGTAAAGTCGACAACTTGATTTAATTTTCTACTTGATATTTGGAGCTGCCAATGTAGCTGTAGTTTTGAATAATCACTATTTATCGCTTATGAACTGAATTGTGTCCTCCTAAAAAGAAATGTTGGAGTCCTAAATCTCAGTCCCTTAAAATGTGACCTTATTTGGAAATAGGATTTTACAGAGGTAATCAAGTAGAGGGTGGGCCCTACGCCAATATAAAAAAGAGAAAGTGTGTGCAGAGCCAGGCATGCAGAGAGGGAACAGTATGTGAAGAGGCACAGAGAGAATGTTAGGTGAAAATGAAGGCAGCCATTGGAGAGATGCCTCTACAAGAAAGGGGACGCCAAAGATGGCCCGCCAATCACAAGAAGCTGAGAGAGGCACAGTAAAGCCCTGTGAAGGAACAGACACCACTGATAACCTGACTCTGGACTGCTAGCCTTCAGAACTGTGAAACAATAAATTATGCTGCTTTAATCCACCCAGTTCATGATTCTTTGTTACAGCAGTTTGGGGAAAAGAATGCATCACTTGAATTAATAAATTTTCTTTAAAATATTGAAAGATGGAAGAAATGTTTCTCCAACAATTGTGTAATAGTTTATTCTGATTGAATATCATTGCTTAGAATACCATTAATTATAGAAAATATAGCCATTCTGGCCACCATTCAATGCTTTCAACACAATACTTGGCATCAAGGAGACATTGTTATTATAATTTGAATTTAATCTGACTCTATTAGTAGTAAAGAATTAAGTTACAAACTTAATCATGTTCAAGCTAGTATACAAACATTAAGCTCTTTGAATGCGTGCTCTGTGTCTAAGTCATTTTGGAATTCTTCTCCAGAATTAGCACAGCATCCTCTGTGTCAGAGTCTTTAACAATTGTTCAATGAATTAGTCAAATCAGAGATGCAAGCAAAGTAAAAGGATGTTATTATTAACTTTAAAAACAATATATAAGAACAGAAAGCCAAACACCATATGTTCTCAGTCATAGGTGGGTGTTGAACAATGAGAACACGTGGACTCAGGGAGAGGAGCTTCACACACTGGGGCAGTTGGGTGGGGGGGCGGTAGGGGAGAGACAGAGTCGGGTGGGGAGGGAGGGGAGGGTGGGGCGGGCTAACATGGGTAGAAATGCCAGATATAGTATGTACCTAAAGGAAAATAAATAAATTAAAAATAAATAAATAAATACACATTTTACTATTTTATCTGAACACTGGTTGAAAAAAAAAGGCAGTTAAATCTTCCTCTACTTTGAATTATATCACAAATAGACACATACAACAGACCTAGTAAATTACTATTTCCATACCTTGTAGTTCTAGTCTTAGAAAACAGGTATGAGAGGTTGTTGTAAAATCTGATACTCTCTCTGTTTTGAAAGAGTTTGATCATCACATTCTGTACAATGGAAATATTTTTATAGTTAATACTTTATGTTTATATTACTTTATATTTGAATCAAAATACAATTTTCTGTAACTATGTTCTTAGGTGGAAAACATATATTAATCCTAAATAAGCAAACACAAAAGATGTAAAGAATGTATGAGAAGAGAAAATCCAAACCCTCTAAGAATTGTAGACTTCTTCAGCTTATTAGACAGTGACAATGTCATCTCAAAAGGTATCTATAACATTAAAGTTTATTTAAATTTTAAACTCATATTTAGAAATTTTATTTTCATTTCCATAACAATAAGACAGTATCTATTTCTCAGCAATTTGCATGCACTGAACAAGTTCCATGGAGCTTTCATGCATTTTTTAAATTAATACTTTGAGTTTGGTTGACAATAATCAACATCTATGTCCTTTACTGACCCTTCATTTAAAGAACACCATGGCCCATAATTCATAAGTCATTGAACTATACATCCCCAAATTAAATTCGATTTAATTTTTAATATTAAAAACATCTCCCCACATTGTTTCATTTTTTGTTTTTTCCCAAATATAAGCACTCAAAAAATCCTGAGATTCCAATGAAGGAAATTTTCTGAGACATGATTTTAATATACACTAATGTTTAACTAAGAATAATATTGAGTGATAAGATGAAAATTCTTTGCTTAATTATGTTGTTAATCTCCCCAACTAGGTTTATATTCATAGGATATCACTGCACTAGATCCTGTGTACTATAAATGCATGTCTCTTCCTCCAGTAATTTTTTTCATTATTTGTTAAAATTATATTATTCTGACTAAGAGATGTCTCCTTAATTTTGTGCTAGTTTATTTAAGTGCATTCTTATATTGAAGATTCTAATATTCACTGAAAAGTAGAAAAAGCAAGGAATGCACTATAAATATAACAATAATGATGAGAGACTGTACTGACACAAATTATAGAAGAATCAAAAAATTAACAAAATCTTCACTTTTTTAGTTTTAATAATGTATAAACTTCACTGTCCTACCGGAATGGTGACTCTTTAAATATTCAAGAATGCAATGCCTAAAGACAAAAGCAGGAATTTGATATTTTGAAACCCAAGACATTTTGCCATTCTTTTATTTTGTACTTAAAGTTATATTTGTTTCTTGGCTAAATTTGTTTTTTAGGTTTTCTGCACTAGAATGATGTTTCTATGCTCAGAAAAAAGTTAAGCATTTTTTACGGAAACCTCTAAGGAATTCTAGAAGAAATAGTGTGTAAGAAATGCAACTAACCCCAAAAGACATTTTTACACAACAGAAAAAGTTTGAAGAAAAAGTAACATGAATCCCAGATTTATATCTCAACTCAATAAATAATCTAAAAACAGTTACTTTTCAAAAACACTATTGAATTCATTAATGATCAGATACATTGCAAATTACTTTTTATTAGAAACTCCTGATTATAAGTAAGTCATTTTCTCAAAAAATCGACCAGAGAGTCTAACAGACACTGTATTTCAACAGTAAGTTTACTGTGGTTATAAATATACTAAAAGTGCATTCATATAATTTTGTTTATATAACTAAATATTTAAAAGTAAAAATAAAATGTTTTCAATAATTTGATTACACTTGTAAATAGCATAGGCATTTTTGATCTGTTGTATAAAATATATCTATATTGTCTGAGGAGCAAACAATGGAAGAAAAGTTATTGGATCTTTTTTGGAATATTAATATGTTGTCGTTTAAGGACACAAGAAATAACAAAAACAGAAACTAAAAGCATTTCTTTGTATAGTTCTAAAATTTCTGATATAATTCTAACCAAGAGTTTAAATGAAAAAGAGAATGCAAACTTTCCTGCTTTAATTAAAAAAGAAAAAAAAAAAGCCAGCATATGTCTTCAGTCCTAACTAAAACTTAAATTCCACTTAATTTTAGTTTTAATTTTTATACTCTTTCCCCAGGAATTCAGGACAACATCCTGAATTCCTGGGAAAAGAATGTAAAAAGTGATGGAATAATAAGTTATTTCTACCCAAGTTTTTTTTTTTTTATTATTATGATTCAATTTATTTGCTTTGAGGGTGCTAGAATTCATTTCAAAATTAGTGGCTCCAAACATTTTGCCATATATCAATTAGTTAATAAAAAATAAAAGCAAAATTAGAAAAACAAACACAAAACAAGCTTAGTATTGTCAAGATATTAACAAAAGGAAGTCAAAGCCAATGTGCATTACCACGAACTGTGAAGATAATCAAATAGTTCATGTTAAACAATTACTGAAAATAAATACTAATGAGAAAACCAATACTTGCATCAATTTAAAATCAAGACTAATTTAAGACCTTTCTGAACTGGCATCAATAAACTTCTAAAGTTATGAGACTTCCTACTGTAAGCATGGGGAGATTTTATTGGGATAGAATTTTGAATTAGGGTGTTTGCTTGGAGTAGATATGACTGATGCATATATGGTAGATATATAACAGACACACTGATGTGCTGCTTATATTACTCTTCATGGATGGATCTGTTGTCTCAGCTAGTGAGAGTGCTGTCAGTCTCTCCAAGGATTGTCTCAAAGGCAACAGCTCACTTGTCCAATGATGCGTCCCTTCACTGGACAGTTCACATCCAAAGTCTGATCAGTGTAGGAGTTTAACAACGTGGTCATCTTAATTCAATGAGAAACAACTATAGAAGTAAGTCCATTGTTGCTTTAGAACTTTCTTCATGCTTGACTAAATTGGTCAATGCGTCTTCAGTCCTTCTCACCAAGTACGCTTCCTTTACCATCCTTTTATAGGTATTGATCTCAGAAATACTCTAATAAATATCATGCATGCTAAATTCTACTTCAGAATTTGACTTCTAGAGAATCCAACCTGACAGTTAGTACAAGTCATGGTCTGAGAAAGCAGGTACTCAAATGGATTCCGGCTGGTCCTATTGCAGTCTGACTGGTACAAGTTTCCATCACTGGTGGTAGGTGAAACAAAGAATTCCTGACATAAATGGCAGACCAATTGTTAAATGTTACTAGTAGTGAATTGGGATGGTATCTGAAAGCAAGGGATAGATTATCTGGTGCAAAGTCTAAGATATTTGAATAACATGAGAAAAATAATAATTTTAAGGGCAAGGGAATTTAGTAGCTACTATTAAATGTATTAAACTCCACTGGCACTCTAGAAAAATAGCAAGATGTCAAGAAAGATTGATCACCAGTTGATAGCAAGGATGAAAGTCAAAGGGTCTTCTTAGTAGCACTTCCATAAAATAGGAGACTAGGCTTAATGGTATAGCCAATATCCACATAAGACTAGACTCCCAACACAAGTCCAGTCTGACAAATTCAAGACTCTAGTTAGAAAAGAATATGGCACTGACATGGAATGGAGACATTTGTTTTGATGTCCCTGTAAATCTTGAATCCTAGGATTTTCTGAACTCCTTGAACTGATAGAAGTAATCCAAACTTTCATATTAAGACCCAGTGCAATCTCTTTGCTTGAAAATCATTGAGAAGATTCTCTTACAAAACCCCAGTGACCTTCTCAGAATCTGTTCTAAATTCTCTCATGGTTTGTAAACCTGTATATAGGGTGAACTCATAACAAACCTTAGCCAGGGATGTATTTGGCCTAATAAAAGAGGCCGAGAAAAGAGGGAGTACCTAATCAAAGAGGGACTATATCTTAAAGGAGCAGTAAGACCTGGACAGAAATATCAGAAAGAGCAGGAAGCATGGGATTGATTTCTGAGAGTCTTTGACGAAGAGAAGGAATTCAAAAATAAAAGTAGAATAAAACGCATGTATCTAGGAGCACTTTCTCTAGATGTGAGATATAAAATTCTGGCAAGAACTCCAGGAGATAATTAACTTGTTACTAGGACATGTCCTAGAAGTGTGAAAGAGTAATGATCAATGCTACATTAAAATCCAAGGATTGTCATAACAGAAAGAAGAAGGTATTAAAAGTATCAGAGAAGTGAGACTAGAGTAGATATACCACACAAGGCTGAAAAGCCACCAAATGGTTACGTTTTTATGTTGGTCTAGAGGACAGCTGATGTATCAAGGCCATACAAAATGCACCATTAAAAAAACACCAATATTCAGTGCTGCTCTACTCTGCATACCTGGAATCATATTTGGAAAGGTGGTTGCAGAATTTGTCTCACTGACAGTAATGGAGAAGAATATTAGGACCCCAGTGAGGCCAAGTGGCAGCACTTCAAAGCCAAGTGAATAAAATTCTCCCAGCAAGGTAACAGGGGGTAGTCAAGAAGCCTGGATCAGCAAGTGTTATTGACATAGTAACTGAAAATATTGTCCAGAAGAACAAAATAAATGGGTATCCACACAAAGTGAATAATCCAAAAGACTGAAATAATTTGCCTTAGTAAAAAGTTACAATCTCTTCCCTGCATCAGACCTAGCTGGGTTTTGACACAGAACACACTGGTTGAAAATAATTCATGTCAATAGAAGGAAAATCTTCACATCAGATGATCAGTGTGCATGGCAGCAATTACCTTGATTATTCTTCAGATTTCCATTTATACATTATACACTGGAGAAGGGAAATATCCAAACATATTGGATCGGAGCTGACATTGATATCCAGAGTATCACGACAGCGCTCTGAAACAGCCAGCAATTGTTTCTGAGACAAATAGTCACATATTTCACGTATGGGTCTGCCTTTTCTGCTCACAAGGTTTGAGCCAACCCCATATCATAATAATCAGCATGGGATCTTACACAATGCCACCTCAGAGAAGGAGACCCACTTTATGGAAAAGGAAGTGTGCATGGGGGTCATGATTATGACCACTGTTTTTTTTGGGAGAGAGGGAAACTGCAAAATCAGTGAATTCTAACAACCTACTAATATTAGTTGACAGATACCAAAATTTCCTAATATTTAATGAGATAGTTAGCAAATTATTAGGAAATGTTCTGTTCTTGTACATAAACATGAAAGCATAGAATTTAATGGTACTCAGGTTCTCATCGAGCACCATAAAAAGGACTTGTTCTGACTCTAAGTGACTACCGATCATGCTTTGGAGTGAATTGTTTTACATTTTTTCAAGCCTTGACTGACCCTGTAAACTTTGCTTAATCCTGAGAAATTCCTGATTAGGCTTCAACAGTCTGATCAGGACTGAGCTCCCCATTCCTATGTGATGTACAGCATTGGAAAGTCCTATGCCTAGCTTGAAGTCTAAGATCAAGCTTGAGCCCTACTCAACAGGTGTAAACAGTAGTCATTCATATCTTAGTCCAATCTTCCTTTACTTGGTTTCACTGCTTGAATTAGTATAGTCAATGGAAGAGCTGTATTATAAAATTAAGAAAATCTCTTGAATCATGAACAATAAAATTGTAAGAGACTTTTAGAATGAATAAAGAGCATTAATATTTATCTAAAAGATAGTTCAAGGAAAGAGAAAAGAGAAAACAGGGTGATTTTAAATATAATGGGAAATTTTTCTCCAGGAGAAACGAACACTGAAAAGATAATTAAATAAAGGTACATGGCTAGGCATAGTTCTATAACATTTCAAAATACTAAAAGAAGAAAAAATGAACAACAACAACAACAAATAAAAACCCTTAAGATTTTCCAAAGACAGGAATTGAAAGGAAAAGAAAGGCTATTACTTTGCCATGAATAAGGAAAAAGGCGAAAGCCAAACGATATATGTTAAAATTCTTATTATTAATTCTAAATGCTAAGATCTAATAGCATAATCTTGATAAATTATTAGTGAAAATGATTTTGTGCCTAGAATGTAATAGTTAGTTAAGTAAATACTCTAATGGGGGAACAGAATATCGATATTCAAAAATTTAAAATTTTCTAAAATAACATTTGATAAATAATGGTAGAAAACCTAAAATGAACTAAAATAGAAAGATATGAGGTAGGAATGAATGAAACTAATCCAAAAGGATAAAAATAAAACAAATTCATAATGACAGCTGTATAATTGTCTAAGATGCAATCAATCTAATGTGGACTAGGAAGTCAAAGGATTCTGAGAACGCCTCCAGCAGTGAAGTGGAGTTCATTATCCAGATTGTATGATTAATGTTGTAAAGGCAGTGCTTGTTTAGTGAATGGAAGGAGAGAAAAAAATGATCTAGAAAGAGATGAGAAAAAAGTTGTGTAATAAAGTTATGGCTCAGATGAAAAATAAATTAAAATATGAGGTGATTTTTGAGTAATTGGTAGAGTGAAGAAAAAAATCTATTTTCAAAACGTTGTTCCAGTCACCCTAAATTTACTGTTATTTTTCATTCTGAGTCTTGTCACAACACTTTGTACCTTATATATGATATCTATGTAAGATAATATTTGAAATGTCCTCTAATCTGCATTTATAAAATCAACTTATGGATTAAAGCAAAACAAACAAATGAAAAAGCCTCAAATATACTTAAGAGCAGGATAACATAAGCCCTGATTGAATCAAAGGTATGACTCACTGTGTAAGTCTCCTATGGTTGTTTGTAGCAAATTACTTCACAAATTTGTGTTTTAAGTGACAAATTTGGTGGCTTAAAACAAGACATGTTCTGTCAGAGTTATGGGAGTTAGGAGTTCTAAATCAAGGTAATGACAGAGCCACATTCTGTATGAAGGCTCTCCGGGAGAATTCTTCCTAGCCTCCTCCAGATTCCTTGTATTCTGCCTCTCTCACTAGAATCTCCACTTCCATCATCATGCAGCCGTCTCCTCTGTGTGTGTCTGCTTAATCACTCTCTCCTGCTCTTTTATAGAAATAGATGTTTGCATCTATGCATTTAGACCCAAATGGATAGTCCAGTAGAAAATCTAACTTTCAAGACCCTTATTTTAGTTGTTTTGACATATAAGGTAATATTCACTTTTTGTTATACAAAGTATATATATATGTAAATGGCAGGAGAATAGGGTCTGGAGGCAGGGAACCTAAGGCCGATTCACACTGACTTCCTAGAACTAAATCAAGAGGAAATCCCAACTCCCCACACCAAAGTAACAAAAGGACAGGAGGCTACCTAACCCCTTTGCAACCCCTCCTGTGTGACAGATAGACAATTGAAATTTTGCATAGGAGTGTAATTTGTGACTTCACTTCAGCCTTTGATTAGTTGCTTTCCACAAGCAATCAGATGCTTGCATAGGGTGTAACCTTTAAAACTTCATTTCAGCCTATGATTGGTAAGCAAGCAATCAGACCAATTGCCAACCACTACTTTATTTACATAGGGTATATACCAAGGAACCAATGGAAAACTTCTAGAGGGTATTTAAACCCCAGAAAATTCTGTAACACAACTCTTGAGCCGCTATGCCCCACCAGTCCCACCCTGTGGAGTGTACTTTCATTTTCAATAAATCTCTGCTTTAGTTGCTTCATTCTTTCCTTGCTTTGTTTGTGCATATTGTCCAATTCTTTTTTTCAAGATGCCAAGAACCTGTCACCTACAACCAATCACATATGCACAGGTTTCAGAGATTAAAAATTAGTTTATTTTAAGTGGAGGTATTTTTTCTTCCTTTCACACTTACAAAAAGTAATGGATTAAAAGTCAAAATTTAAAAAAAATAAATCTGCATTCTAGTTTATTCAATCTTTACTAGTAGTCCTGGTTAAAGTTACTGGATCAGAAAGTTGAGGTTTAATTATATTTAAAGTCATAATCTAAGCAATAGAAAAAAATCTGTAATTAGAGAAATTTATAGAAAGGACCTGATGAGTAGGTGGAAATAATGTAAGAGACTGAATTTCTGATATCTTATACTATTAATATTCTATATAAACATTTACATTAAGCTTTGAAATAATTCCAACAGCAAATTTAAAAAGAGAAATATTCCTTTTATATTTTGTTCCAATGCCACTACTCATTTGCTGTTAGCTTTTGCTCCCCAGGCATAAATTTAAATGCATAAAATTACATTTTCCTTTCCAAGAAAAAAATAAACACACCCTAACTTAGTGTTTCTCTTTACATCCCAAGAAAACTATATAGAAAAGAGATGAAAAGCACACACACTAAATTATCTTTCTGCTGACTTGAGTTTCTCCACCTTTAACCAGGGTTCTGATCTTATGTTTTCAACTTTTAGAGGAATGTGGGTTTCTCAACATAAAAATCTAACAGAACTGATATAATTCATAACACTTATTCCTGTGCATATGAGTCAGCAATCATTTTGTCCAATAACTTACACAAGACTATTAATCAGTGACTGACAATCTCATCTCTGAAATATTAGTAATAATGGCATTGTTCTCATATTCATTATTAAGAAAATACCTTTACAATCCTTGCCTTTCTAAAATATATCATAAAGTGAGAATGAAACAATACATTGGTGGTTTTCACAAGTTATCATTTTTAATATTTCATCTCACTTGCTGAGCTTTTAGAGCATAGTTAATAAGTAATTCTGAAGCTTTGAGAAATAAAATATTTGACTCTTATTTATTAGGTTATGTAATTACTATAACAGAAGTTGGCCAACATCTTAATTAAACTTAGGCTCAATCACTTGCTTTTGCTGATTGAGACAGTTTTAGCTTTACAAGATTTATATTATGTGCTGATGGATTTGGTTTGCCAGTATTTTGCTAAGGATTTTCGCATTATGCTCATCATGGATATCGGCCTGAAATTTTCTTTTTTAGTTGTGTCTTTGCCAGGTTTTGGTAACAGGATGATGTTGGTATTATAAAATGAGTTCCCTCTCTTTTTATTGTTTGGAATAGTTTCAGAAGGAGTAGGACCAGATCCTCTTTGTACCTCTCGTAGAAATTAGCTGTGAACTATCTGGTCCGGGACTTTTTTGGTTGGTAGGCTATTAATTGCTGCCTCAACTTTAGATCCTCCATGACAATCAAGTCGGATTAATGCCTGGGATGCAAGGCTGGTTTAACATTTGCAAATCTATAAACATAATCCATCACATAAACAGAATCAAAGAAAAAAACCACATGATTATCTCAATAGATGTAGAGAAGGCCTTCAACAAAATTCAACAGCCCTTTATGCCAAAAACTCTCAATAAAATAGTTATCAATGAAATGTGTCTCAAAATAATAAAAGCTATTTATGACACACCCACAGCCAATATCATACTGAATGAGCAACAAAAGCCAAAATAGACAAATGGGTTCTAATTACACTTAAGAGCTTCTGCACAGCAAAAGAAGCTATCATTAGAGTGAACCAGCAACCAACAGTATGGGAAAAAATTTTTGCAATCTATCTATCTGAAAAAGGGCTAATATCCAGAATCTACAAAGATCCTAAACAAATTTACAAGAAAAAAAACAATCAACCCTATCAAAAGTGGGCAAAGAATATAAACAGACACTTTTCAAAAGAAGACATTTATGCAGCCTACAAACAGACGAAAAAAGTTCATCACTGGTCATTAGAAAAATGCAAATCAAAACCACATTGTGATACCATCTCAAGCCAGTTAGAATGGCAATCATTAAAACATCAAGAGACAACAGATGCTGCAGAGGATGTGGAGAAATAGGAACACTTTTACACTGTTAGTGAGAGTATAAATTAGTTCAACCATTGGGGAAGACAGTGTGGTGATTTCTTAAGGACATAGAAATAGAAATACCATGTGACCCAGCAATCACATTACTAGTTATATACCCAAATGATCATAAATTGTTCTATTATAAAGACACATGTACATATATGTTCACTGAAGCACTGTTTAGAATAGCAGACTTGGAACCAACCCAAATGCACATCAGCTATAGACTGGATAAAGAAAATGTGGCACATATACTCCATGGAATACTATACAGCCATTAAAAAGATGAGTTCGTGTCCTTTGCAGGGACATGGATGAAGTTGGAAACCATCATTCTGAACAATCTGACACAAGAACAGAAATCCAAACACTGCCTGTTCTCACTAATAAGTGGGTGTTGAACAATGAGAACACATGGACACAGTGAGAGAAACATCACACACCAGGGCCTGTTTGGAGGTAAGGGGGATAGGGGAGGAATAGCAGAGAGTGGAAGGATTGGGGAGGGGTAACATTAGGAGAATTACCTAATGTATATGATGGTGGGATGGATGCAGCAAACCACCATGGCATGTGTATACCTATGTAACAATGCTGCATGATCTGCACATGTACCACAGAACTTAAAGTATAATAATAATAACAGTGAAAGAAAGAGAAAAGCTCTCTCCTGCAGAGAGAGTGGTCCCGAGCAGGTCTTCTGGTCTATGGTAAAGTGCAGGAGGTTTTATCAATGAGCTCGAGGAGGCTGCGTCTGATTTATACAGGACACAAAAGATTGGTTAGACCAAGTGTGTCATTTGCATAGCATGCGAAGAAGCTGGCCACACCATCCAAACCTTTTATTAGGCATATGGGTTCTATACCTAGCCACCATGTTGACAGCTTTCTTACTGTACATGTGTTGACAAAAAAAGGGAAGATAGAACCTCCACATTGAGCTTGCCTGGCCCATAGGTAGCCATTTCCTATTGGCATGGCTGCTGACAGTCACCCATGCAAGCTTCCAGCTTGGTTATCTATGTCTGCAACCCAATTTTTCAGGCTGCTCTTCATCAGAAAAGAAATGATTTGGGGCTGCTTTATTAAAAGGAAAAATTCTGCTGAGGACTCTGTTGCCCTTACTATCTGCCTAACTAATTTCTATCTCCCGTATCAACTGCACTGAGTGCAGTGTCTCACAATTGCATGCTCTCTCTCCCCCTGCACCCAGAGAGGCTCTCTGCACCAAGCTGCCACTGCTGGGTGTGAGGAATGGGTGCTGTCGGCAAGTCAGGACTGTTTTCTCTATCGTTTCAGTGCCTCTTTCAGCAATATGAAGTTAAAACTAGGTATTATGAGGGCTCACGTGATTTTCTGTTCTTATCCAGGTGTCTTTTTCTGTGTAGATTGTTGTTAAATTGGTGTCCTTGCAGAGGTATGATCAGTGGAGGCTTCTATTCAACCATCTTGCTCTGCCTCCAGTCCTTGTATTATTCTGTTGATATTTTGTTTTAGATGTTGATATAAAATCTCTCAGCCATGACTTCCTTCGAAGCAGAAGTTAATGAAACTATCTTTACCTCGACTTTCTTATTACCTCTGTATCATCCCCTAATTATTGTCTCTAAACTAAACATTTTTAACTAATAAGTCACAGTGTAGATTTAATTCAATTATCTGTCAACTATCTGAAAATAAAAAGTCTTTTGATTTTGTGCCACCTTAAAAAAATTTATATCATACCCCAAATGTTATGGTTTAGTTAATCCAACCTATTAAAATCTTCAAAATATTACAAATGTCTAAGATTGCAAATCATTCTAGTATAATGAATGCACATCAAGTATTATGTTCTGTTCTTCAGTCAAAAGGCAAACAAAAGCTTGGCATGGTGGTGCATGTCTGTAAACCCAACACTTTGGGAGGCTGTGGCAGGCGGATCAATTAAACCCAGAAGTTTGAGACCACCCTGGGCAACATAGTGAGATACCAAATCTGCAAAATACATAAAAATTAGTTGAGCATGATGGTGCACATCTGTAGTGTCAGCTGCTCAGAAGACTGAAGTAGAAGGGTCACCTGAGCCTGGGGAGGTCAAGGCTGCAGTGAGCCATGATTGCACCACTGCACTCCAATATAGGTGACAGAGTGAGACTGCCTCAAAAAAAAAAAAAAAAAAAAAAAGAGAGAGAGAGACAGAGAGAAAAGAAAGTATGGTGCTCAACAGAAAAGTCCATGGTAGTAGCATGTTTGCGTGTGCATGTATGTAGATAGGTGCAATACTTTGAAAAGATAAATTGTTGTCCCTAGGAAAATAACAGGGGATTTTAACAGAATCAGAATAAATAGAATATTGTAGAATGCTAACTAGCAACAAAAACTTTCAGATATTACATTCACCTTTGGAAACTTTAAATTTTTACCACTGCAAATTCTTTAATGACAGACTACCAATTTCATTGCCTAGCTCATGAAAAAACTAAATAAAAGGACAAGGTAAACTATAGTTTTAAAATATAAAATGCATAATTTTGTGTTCTTGATGATAGACAATAGGCCTAATAGCTCTCTCATTTCTCTTGTTGTTATTATACTATGTTCTCTTCCTGGCATTTAAAGGTTTAGTAACCATGTAAAATTTAACATACATAACAATCACAGACAGTGCTTGCACTAATGAAAAAAAAATACCCTGGCTCTGGCCTGTAAGATTAAGATTTAATATGTGGATAATTGAACCAAATGACCTGCAGCTAGGCCTTTCTCATGACTTAAAATATGTATAATATGTATAATACTAAGTCTGCAGGGATAGTCAAACAAATAGGATAAAGACATTGGAGGATAAAGACAATCAGAGGTCCACTGGATTCACCAACATGACAGTCATTAGCTGTCCTCCTTGAAAACATATACAATGAAGTGCTAAGAAAAGCCAAGTTCCAAGGTATTCAGAAGTATCTGTTGAAGGACAAAAAATAGAGAGACAAGCAGTGTATACATATTTTAAAAGGTATTGACTAAAGAGTGGTATAATGGTAACTCAAGCATATAGTAATTATTGGGCCAGGCACGGAGGCTCACACCTGTAATCACAGCACTTTGGGAGGCCAAGGAGAGTGGATCCCCTGAAGTCAGGAGTTCGAGACCAGCCTGACCAATATGGTGAAACCCTGTCTACTAAAAATATGAAGACGCATGGTGCCGTGCGCCTGTAGTCCCATCTACTTGAGAGGCTGAGACTGAAGAATTGCTTGAACCCAGGAGGTGAAGGTTGTAGTGAGCCGAGATCACACCACTTCACCCCAGACTGGGTGACGGAGCGAGACTCAATCTCAAAAAAAAAAAAAAAAAAAAAAAGAATATAGCAATAATTATAGTGCTATAAGACAGATGTGAACTATCAGAAAAAAATGTAGCCACTAGACGACAATTTTAAAATGCAATTGTACGTTAAAAACTTAGTTTATGTGACATTTATATTGAGCAGAATATGATTTAGTCAGAAGAATTAAATCAAGTAATAATATGCAGTCCAACAATTGTCATTATACTTTAATTAACATATATTTAAAAAATAATAATTGATTAGGTCACATAGCAAGACCATCAGGGTGGTTTTAATCTACTTTTAAAAATCCAGATTGCAATAGTAATTCTACTCAGTTACATAAATTTCATAGTAAGAAGAGCCATGGAATGTTGGTGATTTTCATTGCACAGGACTTCTTCATCTCTAAGTTCTTTTGCATAAAGAATGGTCATGCCCAGGCTACATTAGTTATTTTTGCTTATTTGCTTCAGAGATCACTTAACATTCTTTTTGTCTACCCAGCATCTGAATCTACATATTGTGTCTGAAAAATTCCCAACCAATTAGGTATTTCCAGTTTCTTGTTTAGCAGCCAAGTATACTGGAGCCTTACTTTCCCAGTCCCTCACAGAAAAATTACAAACACATGACTAGGGTTGTGCTGATTACACATTGACTTTGAAACAGAACCTAGTTACCTGAAGAAGAAGGGACATAATGACATGCTTTCTGGTGATAGGTAGCTGCAGTGAATGCAGCTAAACCCAGAGGAAAGTCTCAGCAGAGATGCATAGTAGGGGCTGTTTCTATGATTCTGACTTAGCAGTTCCTATAATATAAACAGATATCATCTTGTTTCCAGAGAAAGAATTATGTCTTTGATGTCCAGATGTGCAGGATGATTTGAGCATTGTTTCTGGCTGTTTGGTCTCCACACCTGGTTCTCTGGATCTCTGGAGATCTTATGAGCTATCAAATGTCTTTCTTATAAAGTCCTTTTCTAGAGTCAGTTATCCACAATCAGTTCCTTCCCTGTGTTAGAATTTGAATGAGAATTTCTGGAGTCAGTTACCCGGAATCAGTTCCTCCTTTGTGCTAGTATAAACTCATGTAGTCAATTCTACCTGAGTTACCATTGAGGCTTCCACATTTTATATTACTTTATTTGTTTATAGGGAAAATGCTTGACATCTGGGTGTCTAGCCAAGCTAAAATGCATTAAGGATTTTGATTGTTGTGTGTGACTTCCTTTTCATTCACCAATTTTTATGCCGTAATATGCCATAGTTGGGGGGAAAATAAAAAAACAATCCGCCATGATTACACAGTGTCTTTCATTCTTTCTTATGGTAGTCACTCTACAGGCATTGTTTTCTGCTCTAATTCTCATCTCATCTTGGTTAGTCATCATTATCGACTGAGCACAGTGCTGTGCAGTGTGATATATCTCAGCTGCAAAAATCATTCTTCTTCGTTAAATCCTCTGCACTTGCAGCTGTCTGCTGAGCTTCACTCTCCACCAAGATGCAGACACTGCATTTTCTTTGATTGTGCTTGTGGTACATTTGTGAATGCTTCTTGGGAGAAAAATCATTCCAAACCAATAAATCAAATCAATAAATAACTCAATAAATCTCTTTTGCTTTACAAACATCATCAGTCTTTAGCAGAATGAGTCACTAATCCTTGTCCCTATCTTTTGGACCCTTTGAAACTATTTCATCTATTATTACATGCTCTTTGGGTCTGGTGTTAATACTTGCATTAGATAATACACTTGACCTTACACGAGACCCAAAGACATTTGACCTTAGGAGTCAATTTCAATGAACTCTTGTTTTCCTTAAGAGACTTACATGGGGAATGGAATATGTCAAAGACAATATTCACTAGCAGTGAATTCAGTAGTGTAGTTTAAACAAAAATCTTATATATGTAGTAAAGTTTACATCTTGGCATATTATATACATAATTTATATATACATATATGTACTATGTCCTAAGAATCAAACTGGAATATTATATTTGTATATGAAGTATATTAAACATATTTAAATATAGTATGAATGTTATATTTAATTCATGAGAAATAGACATATATAGTATATTATATACACATGTTATATACATACATATTGTGCATATACAGTCTTTTTATTAACTTCTCTTTAAAATCCCAGCCTAGTGTGCATTCTGCATTCTGCCTAGACTTCCACTGATGCAGATGTGTACTCATGTTAAGAACCAGAAACAAGGATTACAAATAATTTGTCAGTGGTTTAAAATTTGGTCACGCTCTCAAGGTCTCAGTGACCATTAATTCATCTCCCAGCAATTCCTGACTGACTGAGTAATTTACCTCTGCTACCATGACTGCATGTGCTGTACCTATTATTCCCCTACTCTTCTGCTCCTGGTTTTAGTGTTTACCATATTTCCTTCCTTCCTGCTCTGTGACCTGCTTCTGATTTCCCAGATGCCTATGAATGGCAAGAGCACTCAAAATTTCTTCCTGTTAAGAAGTATTGATTGACTCCTGCCTCCACAAAATATAATTTCTCTAGCAATCAATATTTTTTTCACCTATCTTTGAAAAGCCAAAACATACTATCCACCAATCTATGACTTCTTCTTTTCCTATAGCTTCCAGTCGTCCTCAGCTGGGTCATAGAATTGGAGCTTATCTACCTCTTCGTACTTCGTCATAAAAATTGTCTGCCTTCAACATTGCTGTAGGTCTCAAATAACCCTTGACAATAGTGGTTTCTTGAAGAAAAGTAGCCTTGTAGATTAAACTCTGAAAGGCAAGATGTGACTACAGTTGTGTTCCTAATACCAAAAATCATTTGCTTATTTAGGTAGGAAACATACAGTTTGTAAATCACCCCATAAACAAACAGAGACCTAGAAAGACAAATCAGTTTGCTACTCCATCAGATAGATAGAAAGTTAAGACCAGATTTTATGTCTTTCATGTTTCTATTTAAGAAAACTCTGTATTTAAAAAAAAATTTAATTAAAAGTAAATTCGTGTGTGTGTTACTTTGAAGTTCATAATAATTTAAGACTTATAAATGGTTTTAGTCAACGAAGCCTTTCCAAATGTTTTGTTTGAATATTTTATAAATTTATTTGTGCAAATTTTACATAATTTTTCAATAAAATAGGTAGCATTATATGTAAGATTTTCCCCATATACTTATTTCAAATATAATATACTAAATATTATGCATTAATGAATCAACAGGCATGCTCACACTACGTATTCTATATTATATATGCATATTATATATATAATCATTTTATTAACTTTTCTTTAAAGTCCCAGCCTAGTATGCATTGTTTATTGAATTTATATTTTGTTTCTTAGTATTCTATAGAATACCTAGTATTCTAGTTTGTGTTTCTAATTTTATAATGTACAAAGAAAGTTTAATACTTAGAAGAAATATTAAACCTTTTAACATAGTTGTTAACAAGACTATCCCTTTAATATCCCATTATTTTATACATCCTAGTATAAATAAATGATATTTAAAATAGGAATAAATGAACTGATACTAATTAAATAATCTGTAATTTTTAATTCTTCCAACAAAAAAAAAAGTTAATGAAGTTTTAGAATTCATATGAAAAAAGAAATCCACATTCTATTTTCTAGTCTTATTCCTGGGATAGTTAAAATTCTTGAGCAGTTCATCTTGTGCAAACATTAAGAGCTTTTATTCTGGTCTTGTTGCTGTGGGTTTATCAAGTATTTGCAATGTTCAAATGGTAGAATGTCTTTGTGCTCAGGGACTAGGCATAATCTTTGTGAATAGCTGGCAGTGAAGGTGACTAATTTTTGTTACACGTTTAATTGTAGTTTTCTCTCTCTCGCTTGCTGTCTTGCTGTCTCCCTATCTTTACAATGTGTTGCTATATTCACAGCTGAGATATCCTGAAGAAATCATGTTTTAATTAGTTTTATAATTTTTCCCATTTGATAACACCTTTTGCAGCTACGTGTAAGAAAGCTTGTAAAAAGTAAAGAAATAATAAAAGAAAAAATAAAGATTTACAAGAAGATGTAAAATATCAAGCCATGTATCTTGAAAATGTTTCCTTTGAATGACACTTGCAGTCTGGGAGTCATGCCAGGAAGTAAAAGCATTTTGGCTGTGTAGCTTCTTGAGACCAAAAGATCAAATATTTTTTCATAATCTATCAAACAAAAGTTATTTGCTTGATTTAAAGTCTATTTCCTCCATACTCAGAGGAGAAAAGTAGATGATATAAAGACACAGAAAATATTAAGGGAAGTGATTTGTTTGCATTATTGAAATGTCAGGATTTCATGCTCATTTGGATAGATAATATCGCTGTAATCATGAAATGGACATTGTGGTTTGCCTTTAGTCTACACTTTATGCCTGCATTTATAATATTTAAGTGAGGTAACCAAAGAAACATTATGTATTCTTAATGTATTTTATTGTTTTTATATATATATATATTTAAGAAGGAGTTTTATACATATATTTTATTTATTTATTTATTTATTTGAGACGGAGTTTCATTCTTGTTGCTCAGGCTAGAGTACAATGGCACGATCTCAGCTCACTGCAACCTCCACCTCCTGGATTCAAGTGATTCTCCTGCCTCGGCCTCCTGAGTAGGTGGGATTACAGGCATGCACCACCACGCCCAGCTGATTTGTATCTTTGGTAGAGACGGGGATTCTCCACATGAGTCAGGCTAGTTTTGAACTCCTGGTGTTAGGTGATCTGCCCACCTCAGCCTCCCAACGTGCTGGGATTACAGATGTGAGCCACCGCACTGGGCCTAACGTATTTTAATGTGTTCCATAGTCTTTAAAGTTAACATTAAGGGAGGATTAAATATTTTTTATAAATTTCTTTTACTTTTTTATTTTTTTTATTTTTGAGACAGATTCTTGCTCTGCCGCCAGGCTGGAGTGCAGTGGCGCAATCTCTGCTTGCTGCAACCTCTGCTCCTGGATTCAAGCGATTCTTCCGCCTCAGCCACCTGAGTAGCTGGACCACAGGAACGTGCCACCATGCCCAGCTAATTTTTGTATTTTTAGTAGAGACAAGGTTTCACCATGTTGGCCAGGATGGTCTGGATCCTCCCAAAGTGCTGGGATTACAGGCATGAGCCACCGCGCCCGGCCTCTGTAAATTTCTATATTACAAAAAGAATTGAAGTTTTAGGGCATCATTTTTAGGATTTTTAACATTTTTTAACTTTTTTCAAAATTGTGGCTAAAAGTATTACAATAGCAAGTATGTATTAAATATTAAGCATTACCAAGAGAAATCATTTGCATTTTGCTGCTATTTGTTTCCAGCCTTTTCTTGTTTCCACACCTTATTAATAGAAATCCTAAACTGGGATTACAGTTGCTTATGCCTGTAATCCCAGCACTTTGCAAGGCCACTGTGGGAGGGTCACTTGAGGCTAGGATTTCAAGACCAGCCCAGGCAACATGGTGAGATTCTGTCTCTATAAAAGTGAAACAAACAAACTAGCCAGGCTCTGTGGTATGTTCCTGTAGTCCTAGCAACTTGGGAAACAGAGGGAGGATTGCTTGAGCCTAGGGGTTCAAGGCCGCAGTGAACTGTGTTTACAACATTGTACTCCAGCCTGTGTGACAGAGGGAGAATCTATCAGAAAAGGAAGAAAGGAAGAAACAAACAAAAACAACCTCACTTTACACCTGGTATGTGGGTAAATATTTGACAGTTTTCTATATAAAAAAAAAAGTATACATACTTCCAGTATACTATAAAGAAAAACTAGTTCTTCACCTTTTATGTTTTATTCACATGGTGCATTCTTATTTATATAACTGAGTAAAAGAAGCATTTCAGCAAGAAAGTAATAAAAGCAACATGTCCTTCCCTGATGTCACTGTTTACCTTATCTGATTGTAGAACTCTCTGTTTATAATAACAACAATTTGCCCCCAGTGTAACTATGAAGTGACATCCTCCAGAAAGATGATATTTTCTTCTGTCAACTTAACCACAGTCCCATTTTCCCAGAATAATCTGCAGTTTGTGATGTAGCTGTAAAATTTGAATTCCTATCCTGAAATAATTACTGAAATGATGTGACCATATATGGTTCAATGAAGTTAAAGAGATATAGAAGAAAATTATTTATTTTATCATAATTAGAAAAAATTACTACTAAAAATTTAGAAGTCCAGGTTGCTGTTCTTTGCAGGACAGAGCGGGCTAAGAGTAATTTTTTAGATAAAAACAATTAACATGAAAATGTTAAATGAAATCCAGTATTCAGTAACAAACAGGGTAGGTGAAGGGTGGGAATAGTATTTAGTAACAGAGATAAGATTCAATCTGCTATCTTGAATCTTGTTAAGTATAATCCAATTTATTACATTACTGAATCATTGTAAATAAAAACTTAAGAAGTACATGTATCATAAGTATATTATTCTCATTGTACCAGTTTTTATTGTAAGTGTTCCAAGTCTTAAGAAAATCACCCCAAAAATCTTCACTGAAAGAATCTTAGATCCAAATTGAGTGATTATTCTGCCGGGCACTGTTATAAGCATTGTACATGTCTTAGCTCTTTTCACCCTCATGGCAGCCCTCTAAGTTGGATACTATTATTAAATCTGTATCACCGACAGGAAAATTGAGGAGACAAGATTTCCAAAATCATATATCTAGTGAGCAACCATTCTCAAAACAATTCTGTTGGAACACTCATCAGTTTAGAATACTGTAAAAATAATTTCATAAAAAAATCCCTGTTGGGCATGCCATCCTCAAATCTAACCCCCTTATTATTTGGCTTTTAAAACTGCTATGGATTAACTTATACACTAAAATTGTACATGCACAGCAACATGCCATCATACAATAGAAGTGATATATACCAAGTCAAATCCAAGCAAATGCTGGACATAAGTTATATAAAGAAGCGGTCTAAATGCCCATGGTCCCTACTCCTGCTACACTAATTTCTCACTGTGTCTTCACCTGTGAGCTTGTGGTTACTTCTCTATGATCAGTTGACAGAGGACAGGAAGACCCAGATCTGATTTGTAGCTGGTTCTCCATAGTATGCAGGTACCACCCCAAAATGGAAAGCTGTAGCACTACAACCCCTCTCTGGGACATCCCTGAAGGACTGGGGTAAGGAGAATCTTCCCAGTTGTCAGAACTTAAGGCAGTGTACCTGGCTGTGCATTTTACTTTGAGATAGAAATGACCAGATGTGAGATCATATACAGATGAATAGTTGTAGCCAATGATCAGAGACTTGGAATAAACGTGACTGGAAAATTGGTTACAAAGAAATTTGGAGAAGAGGTGTGTAGATGGACCACCCTTAATGAGCAAAAAACAAGGAAAACTATTTCTTTTCCATGTGAATGCTTACCAAAATGTGACCTCAGCAGAAAGAGATTTTAATTATCAATTAGAAAGGATGTCCCAGTCTTTGGTTACCAATTAGCCTCTTTCCTCATCTAGCTTTGTCATCACTCAATAGGCTCATGAACAATTGGCATAGTGGCAGGGATGTAGGTTATGAATGGGCTAAGCAACATGGACTTCCACTCAATGAGGGGAACCTGGCAATGGTCACCACTGAGTGCCTAAGTTGCCAACAGCAGATACCAGCATCAAGTCCCTAATATGCCCCATCCCCCTGGATGATCAGCCAGTTAACTGGTGGTAGGTTGATTACATTGGACCGATTCTATCATGGAAAGCATGACATTTTATTCTTACTGGAAGAAACACTAACTCTGGATATGGATTTGCCTTCCCTACACACACTGCTTCTGCCAAAACTACCACCTGTAGGCTTATTCAAGGCCTTATCTATGGTATTCCACATTCCATTCCTTCTGATTAAGAAACTCACATCACAGCAAAAAGTATATGACAATGAGCCAATGGTCATGGAATTCACTGGTCTTACCATGTTTTCCACCATCCTAAAGCAATTGGCTTAATAGAATAGTGAAATTGACTTTTGAAGACTCAGTTGCAATTTCAGCTTGGTGGCAATACCTTGCAGGGCTGGAGTAAGGATTTCCCAAAGGATAAATCCAATAGATGATGTAATTTCTTCAAAAGCCAGGGTTCACAGGACCAGGAATCACTATTACCCCTAGTGACCCACTGCCAAATTTTTGCTTCCTGTTCCCATGACTTTATGCTTTGCTGATCCAGTAGTCTCAGTTCCAGAGGGGAGAATGCTTCCACCAGGAGACACAATGACTCCATTTAACTGGAAGTTAAGCCTGCCACTTTGGACTCATGCCTCTTAGTCAACTTGCAAAGAAAGGAGTTAAAGTTTTGACTAGGGTGATTAATCCAGGATGACCAATGCGAAATTTGACTACTACTGTGCACTGGAGATAAGAAAGACAGAAGATTCCTTAGAGCATTTCTTAGTATTACCCAGCCATGTGATTAGGTAAATGGAAAACTCTAACAACCCAATCCAGGCAGGACTATCAATGGCCCACACCCTTCAGTAATGAAAGTTAGGGCCACTCCACCAGGTAAAGAACCACAAGCAGCTGAGGTTCTTGCTGAAGGCAAGGGAATAGAGATGTGTAGTTTAAGAAGATAGTTACAAATACCAGCTATAACCACATGACCACTACCAGAAATAAGTACAGTAATTGTCATGAGTATTATCTATTTATTTTGTAATAAATACATTTGTATGTGTATGTGTATATATATATATATATATATATATGTTGTGTGTATATATGTATATATATACATACACATATATTAAGCTCATATATTTGTTTTGTTTCCTTTCTTATGTCCTTATAATGTAACATAATGTGTATTGACATTATATCAGTATTTAGGGAGTATTAATTTTATATAATAATATTTGAGTTACAGAATATCAGAAGAACACACATCATCCAAGGACTTTACCTACTCTTCTGGGGGAAGGGATTAGTGCATTTTTGGTTGTACACTGTTTAGTCATATAATGTTAGCTGAAATTATAGCCTTGATATTATCTTCATTTAGAGATTAAACATAGCGTAAGGTGATATGTATGGATGACACACTGACAAGGAGATGAAAAGAAACAGTATCTGACTGAGCTAACAAATGCTCAGATGGCTTGTGAAACATTATTTCTGGGTTGGATTGCGAGGGTGATTCTGGAGGGCAGCAGCATAAGAATTAGTGAACTGAGTAAGGCAGATGGGCCTCTCCAATATGGGTTGGCATCATCCAATCTGCTGAGAGTTTAAATAGAACAAAAAGATGAATTCTCTTTCTCTACTTGAGCCACAACTTCCATCTTCTTCTGCCTTCCTTCCCTTCAATACCATGTGGAATATGGTAGCAAGGATCCACCTGGTTCAGATGCAGATCAGGACTTAGACCATCAGTCCCCCAATTATCAGGCTTTCAGACTTGAACTAAATTACACCACAATATTTCCTGTTTCTCCAGCTTACAGAGGATAGATCATGAGATTTTTTATTTCTGTAATTATGTGAGCCAATTCCTATAATAAATTTCTATATACTAATTTGTAGAAATTCATTGCATTAAATTATTTTTATCATTTTAATGTAATAATTTTAATGTATTGGAACTATTTTTAGCATTAATCCCATCCAGAAAGTGATATGTCCTAAGAATGTTTCAATACCATACAGAATATGGTAGTAAGGATGTAGCGGGGTCTCCCGGACTGAGACCAAGACTGGAAAATCATAGGCCCCAAGGAAGATGTGTCTTTTCATTTACTATTATTTCCTCTTTCTATATGTCTGCTTCCTTTTACATCTCTGGATAACTATTGTTAACTTCTTTCATCTTATAGTTAAGAAGATAATAGCCAGATGTATTGATGAGAAGCTCCATATATCATTTCCATGTAAACCATAATTGCTGGAAATTATAAACACACCAAGTATTTAAAAGCTCTTGAAGTTGTTTTACAGCACATTTTTAAAAAACATTCATTCAAGACAGTTTATTAAATCTCAGTAACAAAAGCGAGAGTCTGTGGCATTTGAGACACAACCCATCTTCTTCCTCCCCACACCCAAGCTCAACATGACAGGAATTCTACATTAAGTTGATATTGTCAAGACGAATTGCCTTCTCCCATTAGTCCCAGCTCTCAATCAAAGAATATGATATTTCACTGGGTAGGCCTCCAGCATTTATACCCCTTCCAAGACTGATTTGCAGAGAGTAACTTTCTGGTGAGTGCAAACAAAACCCGGGTGCTTCCTTCCTCCACCAGCTTTTACCCAGGCATGGCAGGCCAAGAATCATGAGGCACTAAGTAGGATGACAGCAGCTCACTGACACGGTGAAGTTTCCACATTGGTAGAGGCAAGCTGAGAAGAACAGTGGCTGTCCACTCCAGTACTAGGAACAATGACTGAGATTATGCCCATGGTGAGAGGAATCGTAACAACAGAGAGCTCTGAAGTTTTTTCCAAAAAAAAACTATCATTATCTGAAACAGAAAAAGGGGAGCTTCAAGCCTAAGAACATTCCTGAAAACAATAGAGATCTGGTGGGGGGGGTAAACAGTAAAGAGAAGGCTGGTAGTCTTATGAGAGCAACCAGCTACATCATAAGCCAACCGGTTTATCAAGAAAAAACATGAAAAAGGACAGCCAGAAAGAGCTCAGCTGATATCAAAACAAACTCCCAAGAGTCGGTCTAAAATTACTCCTGCTCATATTTCACTGGATTAGACTGTGAATTAGTATTTTAGTATTCTATTTTCCCAAGCATTATTTAAAATGACAGAGCAATCAGCCAGCAATTCATGAATCCTAACAACAGTTGAGGGTGACACAGAAGGAGGCAGACAGGCAGACAGTGTGATGGAGATAGAAACAGTCAAAGAAAGCTGTGGTACAAGCACTGCTATCCTAGGGTGACTGTGTGCTTCCCTAAGGCTGCATCATCTGAGTAATAAAACTAGAGGCTTCACATTGCAGGGTAAGTAGACTTCACTTACATACTGTGACCAAGTCACTAAACAAATCACCCAGCAAAACAATAACAAAAGCCGCCTCAGAGAAGAGGAAAAACAATTATTGTCCAGAATTTTTATATCACTCCAAATGTCCAATAAAAATTAAAAAAAAAAAAAAAAAACGAGACATGGAAATAAGTAACAAGGATTGAGCAAAAACAGGTAACATAAACTGCCTCTACAAGATTACCGTTGTTGAACTTAACAAAAAATTTAAAATAGCTTTTATTAGATAGCCTGAAAAATTGAAGGAAGCTATGTTTAAAGAAGTAAAAGAAGCTATAATGACAGTGTCTCATCAAACAGAGAATGTTAATACAGAGATATAAATTACAAAAAAAGAGCCAAATGGTAATTCTAGGATTGAAAAGTATAGTAAATGAAATAAAAATTTCACCGAAAGAGTTTAAGGATAGATTTAAACTGGTCCAGGAAATAACCGGTGAACTTGAAATAGGTTACTTGAAATTCAAAGACAGAGGGAAAAATAATTTATAAATGAAGTGACTATAGAAATGTGTAACACCATTAGTCACACCATCATATGGATAATGAATATCAGAAATATTTAGGTAGTCAATATCAGAAAATGAGGAGAAAGAGATTGGAATTAAAAAAATAATAATAAAGAAATAATAAGTGAAGAAATTCTAAAATTTTATGAAATATGTTAACCTACACAACCAGGAAACACAACAGTCTCCAACAGGGTAAATAAAAATACATACACATTTAGATGAATTATATTAAAGACGTGGAACACCAGAAAAAAATAGAATCATGAAAGTAGCAAGAAGCAAGAGAAACATAACTCATCATGTGAAAAGTATCCCCAGTAAGAAAAAGCTAATTTCTTTACAAAAATAATAAAGGCAAGAAAGCAAGGGACTAATATATTTAAAGTGCTAGGGGGAGAAAACTGTCAACCAAGAATTCTCTATCAAACCTACATTTCAACATAAACAAAAATGGAGAGAATTCATTGCTAGCAGTCCTATTTCACAAGAAATAGTAAAGAACATTTTTTAAGCTAAAACCAGCTACCTCAGAAAAACTCACATTCACACACAAACAGTACCAGTAAAAATAATTGAGTAAATATTAAAAGCAGTACAATTGCAAATTTCTTTTTAAAAAATTTTGTTTTAAAACAATTCATAGGCAGTTCTATTGCATCAATTACATATTGCAATGTAATATATTTGACAATAATAACACAACACAAGTCAGGTGGGATTGACACCGTGTTGGGATAAGTAAATAACACCAGATGGTAACTTGAATCAGTAGTAAAAACAAAAAGAACCAGACATGGTTAAAGTTGATATAACAGTTTCTATAAATATATATTTGGTCTACAAAAGCAAAAACCTGAGTTCATTAAAAAACAGAGACAAAAATTGTAAAAAGAAAACAAGACTGATGATATTTTGTGTGTGTCTCAGTTTCCAATTGAGGAAGGGAATCACTGGCTTGATTAACTCCAGATTCAATTCCACCTCTTCCACCAACCACGGTGACTACAGAGATTGGCCCATGTTTTCTACATGGAATGGAGATTGAATCCCAGCCACTGAAATCAGGTAAGAGGCAACCTACCCTTGAGAAAAAATTGTTCCTCTAAGGCTATTCTGAGGAACTGAGATGCCTAGAAAATACCAAGGCAGCCTTGTACCTTATGAATATTTTCTCAAAAGTAAGATTTATTCTGGCACACTATTTTCTCACCTCACGCCCCACTGGTGTTTCTGAGCACAGAGGGCAGGGGCAACTTACTCTGCAGGAGAATTGGAAGCCTTCCCAGAAAAAATAACACACAACTCAAGTGTTGAAGGGTGCAGAGGAGCCAAGCAGGATAAAAATACATTTTCCAGGCAGAGGGTGCATAATAAAATATAACAGACATGAGCAGACACGTGGCAGGAGGCAGGGTATGATACTGGCAGACTGGTTTGTCTTTGTATGCTTCTCAAATGTAGGACGTTAACCTTAAATTAATCATAGAGTGATTTTTATAAACTAACACGATCCAATTTAAGTTATAAAAGACTATACAAGAAGCACTAGCAGTATAGGCAGAGAAATCATTCAAGAGGTTGTGTCAATGACCCAGTGACTCTATACCATGCTCCCAAATCTCCATATTATATGTAAGAATCAGCCTGCAAGTGTTTATTAAGAGCCCGTTGTTTTGAGTAATTAGGAATCACGATGGGTCAGATAACTTGAGAAATGCAAATAAATCTTAATTTTATTAAATTTATATATTTACTGTACGTTATGTATTACTCTTTGCTGAATGTTGAGCATTGCAAGAAAATTTAATTTTACTTTAAAATTGCTTACTAATTATTAAAAGATTTCAACAGTTCTATAATGAAACTAAACCTATTAATAAAATATTAGTGACGAAGTAGAGAAACACAAAGTATAGGAAAAAGTTAGCCTGAAAGATATATTTTGGTTGTTTTCTTTTCTCAACTTTTGAAAGATACTTTTGTAGTCTATATGAAAAGTAGTTTCAGGCTTGTCCAAAAAGTTTTACATGTTTGAGTCATCTATATAATTCATCTTCCAACTTAGCTACTGAGAATTAAATGAATTATTCTTAGTAATTGATAGAGTGATTTCATCCAAAATAAATACAGATGTAGTAATATAGTATGCTTACAAATTTCCTCTTATTTCCAACACACAAAACAAAAAAGATGGCTTCTAATAAAGAAATATTCAAATATTTGTTTAAACATGTTTATAGAGCTAAGCAGAAATTTCTTTCAAATCATGCTGGAGATACAATTCTTACTTATAACACCCAGTAAGAGCAGCTGCTGTACTACAAGATTATTTTTTATTTAAAAGATGTCTGCTTGGTGCTTATTCACAGCTTTTTTGTTTGTTTCTTTTAAACTAAAAAGCTGCAAGTCATATTAAACTATACTGTTTAAGTATTGTAAACAACACATTTTATAAAGTGTATTCTTTAATTTTGAAAAAACAATGTACAAACCTTAAAATGTATCACAACTAAAGAAAGTCCAAGACACTTTAATTTTTAAAATGTTCATTGAGCTCTATTGCAATTTAAGTTATGAATTTACTATTGTGTCAACAAACTAATATTTACATGCAAACATTAAGATACCACTAAAATGTTAATAACTGTCTAAATTTTAGAGTCCATATTAAATCCTTTGTTGAAGTTTGCTATAAAAATACATTAAGTTAGAACTTATACAGTAGGTTATAAAATAGAGTAAGTTATAAAATTTGAGTATGAGCACACAGCAAAGATCTGTACAAATCACACTTAGAAAGCCAGGTTCAATTTGCTCATTGCATAAAAAAGGAACAATAATTCAAGCTATGCAGACCTTCATGCACCAATAATAATAATAGTAATAAGATTTTTTTTTTCAAGTTTAAACAAAATGTGGACTTTGGAACTTGGATTCAAGAATATATTGTAAAAGGTGACTTAAATACTAACATATTTGGTTAGCAGTTTTTAAAATTATAGAAATATGAAAGGAAATCTGTGTTATTTACAAGAGTTAACTGGGCAAGTTTTAAGTAACATTTGGTTAAATAAACATTGTGTGTTAAATCTATTTGATTTGCACTTGACAGCCATTTTCAGTTTCTTTTTGTATCTTTTTTGGAGGGAGAAAATATTTCATTATTAAAAAAATTAAAGTTTTTAAATTATCCACATATAATATGAATAATTTTATGTATAAACACTTGCAAATCATGTGAAATATAAATGTATTATATATGTATATATGTGTATATATTTATGTGCATATATATACTTTTGGATAATATGCAATAAAGTATATATATAAAAATTCAACTTTACTATATATAATTCATTTTCATGGGCTCACATATTTGGATTTTTGTAAGGTAAATGTTTCCCTGATGCCATTCCTAAGTTCAAGGTTACTGAAAGGCCTTAGGCAAAAAGATATGTCCTAAGCACACTTCCTTTAGAACGTCCTTAGTGTCTTCCAGACATTGCCAAGCAAGAAAATATTCAGAAGGGTCTGAGTAAATTTAATAACCATGGAAACAAAGAAAATAGCATTTAAAAAATATTTTCATTGACACAGAGGAATTGTACATAACAATTTATGAGGTATAGGTAGTTCAATACATGTATACAATGTGTAATGTTAAAATTAGTGTAATTACCATATCTACCATCTCAAATATTTATCATTTCTTTATATTGGAATCATTCAAAATTCTCTCTTCTAGCTATTTGAAAAAAAATCTGATGAATTATCATTAATAGTAATCCTAAAGTGCTGTAGAACAATATAACTTATTCCTTCTCTCTAGATGTATTTTTTATCTATGTAGCAACCTCTTGCTAACCACCCCTTACCTCCCCTTCTCAGCTTCTAGTAAATGACTATTCTACTCTTTACATGTATGAGATAAATGTTTTCAGCTTCCACATATGAGTTACACTATGTGGTATTTCTTTTTCTATGCCTGGCTTGTTTCATTTAACACAATGTTCTGCTCCTTTATGTCTCCATGAGTGACAGGATTTATTTCTTTTTTATGGCTGAATGGTATTTCATTGTGATGTTGAGCATTTTTTTCATATAACTGATTGCTATGTACAGTTCGTTTTTTGAGAAATTTCTATTCAGATAAATTGATGCAAGAAAAGGAAGAAGAGAAAGATGGGGAAGATGAAGAGGATGAGGAGAAGAAAGATGAAGAGGAAGATGATGATGATGGATGCACTGGTTCTAGCGGAGTGTTTTTCTCTTGACTATAAAGCAATTAATCCCCCTGTATGCAACTCAGTCCCTTTAAAGAAGAAAATTGAAATGTAAGGCTGTGTAAGCTTTGTTTTTAAACTGTAAAGTGTCTTATTTTGTATAGTTAACACACTACCAAATGTGTCTTCAGATAGCCCTGTCCTGGTGATGTTTTCAATACTCACTAACCTTGCCTGGTATAGTATGGGAATTGTAAATTGGCATGGAAATTTCAAGCAGGTTCTTGTTAGTGTGCAGCAAAAATTAGTTACATATGGAGATAGCGGTTTCTTCATCTTCAGTTGTCTTTGATGTAGCATATATGAAATAATTCTTGTTCTGTTAGCTGAATATCACTGGGTCATTGCAAAAAAAAAATTGCAACTGTTTTGTTGACATTCTGAATGCTTCTTAGTAAATATATTTTTTCTTTTAGTATTGTTATCCTTTTCATAAGTCTGATTTTTATTCCTGAGGGGAATTTGCTCATTTAGGAGCAAGTGACTCATTCAAATGTTTATCCTTTCCTTTCCTTTCCTTTCCTTCTTTCTTTCTCTTTCCTTTCTTTTTCTTTCTTTCTTTCCTTCTTTCTTCTTTCTTTCTTCTTTCTTTCTTTCTCTTTCCTTCCTCTTTCTTTCTTTCTTTCTTTCTTTCTTTCTTCTTTCTTTCTTCTTTCTTTCTTTCCTTCTTTTCTTTCTTTCTTCCTCTCCTTCTTTCTTTCTTTCCTCCTTTCTTTCTTTTTTTGATGGAGGTTTGCTCTTGTTGCCCAGGCTGTAGTGAAATTGGCACAATCTTGGCTCACCGCAACTTCTGTCTCCTGGGTTCAAGTGATTCTCCTGCCTCAGCCTCCAGAGTAGCTGGAATTACAGGCATGTGCCACCACACCTGGCTAATTTTGTATTTTTAGTAGAGATGAGGTTTCTCCATGTTTGTCAGGCTGGTTTTGAACTCCCAACCTCAGGTGACCTGCCTATTTCTGCCGTCCAAATTGCTGGGATTACAGGCTCGAGCCACCACATCCAGTCATGTTTATCCTTTCATATAGTTAGCTGATAAAAGCTTTTGTCAATCATCTGATTTTTGACAACCCTGACTGACTAGTCATGTGCAGAAAGCAGAAACTGGACCTCTTCCTGAGACCTCACACTAAAATTAACTACAGATAGATTAAAGACTTAAACATAAGACCTAACACTATAAAAACCCTAGAAGAAAACCTAGGCAAAGCCATTCAGGACATAGGCATAGGCAAGGATTTCATGACTAAAACATCAAAAGCATTGGCATCAAAAGCCAAAATAGACAAATGGAATCTAATTAAATTCCAGAGCGTCTGCACAGCAAAAGAAACAATCATTAGAGTGAACCAGCAACCAACAGAATGGTGAAAAAATTTTTGCGATCTACCCATCTGACATAGGGCTAATATCCGGAATCTACAAAGAACTAAAACAGATTTACGAGAAACAAACAAACAAACCCATTCAAAGTGGGTGAAGGACATGAACACTTTTCAAAAGAAGGCATGTATGAGGCCAACAAACATATGAAAAAATGCTCGTCATCACTGGTCGTTAGAGAAATGCAAATCAAAACCACATTGAGATACCATCTGACACTGGTTACAATGGTGATCATTAAAAAATCTGGAGACAACAGATGCTGGAGAGAATGTGGAGAAATAGGAACACTTTTACATTGTTGGTGGGAGTATAAATTAGTTCAATCATTGTGGGAAACAGTGTGACGATTCCTCAAGGACCTAGAGATAGAAATTCCATTTGACCCAGCAATCCCATTACTGGGTATATATCCAAAGGATTATAAATCATTCTATTATAAAGACACATGCACACGCATGTTCATTGCTGCACTGTTTACAATAGCAAAGACCTGGAACCAGCCCAAATGCCCATTGATGATAGACTAGACAAGGAAAATGTGGCACATATACACCATGGAATACTATGCAATCATAAAAAACAGTGAGTTCATGTCCTTTGTAGGGACATGGATGAACCCGGAAACCATCATTCTCAGCAAACTGACACAAGAACAGAAAATCAAGCATCTCATGTTCTCCCTCATAGGGGGGTGTTGAACAATGAGAACACATGGACACAGGGAGGGGAGATCACACACTGGGGACTGTTAGAGGGGAATAGGGGAGGGATAGCGAGGGGTAGGGAGTTGGGGAGGGATGACATGGGGAGAAATGCCATGTATGTACCTACGCAACAATCCTGCATGTTCTGCACATGTACCCCAGAACCTAAAGTGCTCTAAAATAAAAAATATTTTAAAAAAAGCTTTTGTCTACACACCCTGCATATTATGATGGGGTAAATAGTTAAATTGAGGCAGTTTACATCCATAACTAAAACGCCAAAATCTTGATCAGCTGATAACAAATTGTACATGGCCCACTTATATCTAAAAACTGAAGAGCTACCGATCTACCTACAGCATGGGGTTATTAGAATCAAACATTTTAAAAGTTTATCCTTGGAGAACTAATAGAAAAGTATGTGCTAATCTTTACATGTAATGGCAGTTACATTTTGCAGTTTCAATGTCAAAGAAGACATGAGAATGTATCACCAAAAGCATGCTCTTAAAATATGAGACTGCCATAATAAATATTTTATTGATTAGTGTCAGTGAGGACCATGAAAACGCTGGCTATAGTTGTCTTTTCCTATTTATCTAACTATGAACTGCTCAGGAAGCTTCAGACTCTCCATTATAAATATTTTTAATTAATTGGGCCAGCTATAAAATGAAGATACTGTATCTAAAATAGGGTATATTTTCCTATATCCAGGTTTGCCCCTTTGTAAATCACATGGGAGAAAAGAAGACAAAGTTTGCATCTCAGTGTGAATTACTCAATTTATTTGAATATATATATATATATATATATATATATACACACACACACATACGCGTACATATGCGTATGTGTGTGCATATATATATTTTACAAAACCCAAATTTATTTGTTAGTCATGTTTATCTACTTTGCAGTTGAGAAAATAATTCGGCAATTTTATAGGGTTTTTTTTTGAGATTATTGTTTTCTTAAAGTGCCCATATTTTAAAATAGCATTTTTGTAATTTTATACACACACACTTTTGTGATGAAGTGCTATTTGTTATATAATTTTCACGTGGATTCTTTCCATTTGCATTTGTTTGTGTAGTTTCAGGTACATTTGAGTACTGGATATTACAAATAAACTAATAATTGCAGAGGTGTAAAAGAGATATATCCAGTGATTTAAAAAAATTCTCAGATAAACAGCTATTCTTCTGGAGTCTGAATTTAACACAATGACTAAAATGTACCACATACAATTGAAAGAAAGTATAATTTTTTTAAGTTTTTAAAATCTCATTTCGTGTTTTATTCACAAATGCCCTCTGTAGAGTAAAATAATATTATACTGAAAAGTTTAAGCAAATCGTAGCAGCACTGAAGGGTATCTGGCCTATATGTTGTCACCTGCTGTCTCTCCTTCATAATCAGCAGTGAGGAAATGTCATCCTACCTTGCTTTGAGCACTGGCCTCTGTCCTATAAGCATCCATTGAGAAAGAGCCTGTGGCTACTGTAATCGAGCGTCTGTTCTCTTGGATGTAGCAACACACCATGATTACTCACAGGGAGCTGAGCCATTAACCCCTTCTAACTTTACTTATTTAGCAAGCTCATGTATAGTATTTGCTAGGTACTGTTATGAGTACATTATAGTTACAATCCACTTAGTTTAATAACTGTCCTGAAAAGACGCCCTTAATAATCTCATATACATGATGGAATGGAAGCCCAGTGAGGTTAACAAGCTGCCCAAAGTCACACAGCTAATACCACGGATGCTGTGTTTCACTCAAGCAGTCACTCTCTTGAGTCCACTCAGTTAACACTCTGTCTTGGTGACTCTGTGCTCCTATACACACCCCTCAGGTTCTGCTAAAACCAGAGACTCCTCTGTGTTCTGTCTATGGCTTCCATCTGCCCAGCACTCATGGGGTGCCTTTGTTGCAGGGACACTTCTCCTCAGCCCTCAGCTGAACTCTAGCAGGACCACCCATTCAATTCTCAGCTACTGAACAGTGCCACAGGAATGTGTGGGTCTGTTTCATGCCATGTGCAATCTACTTGGAGGCAGACCCTTGTCTCTGATGCTGTTCCTGCCTAAGCATGTCTTGTCATCACTTCTTTCTGAATGCAGCTACCTTGTTATACTTCATGGACTTCAAAGAGGAACTGGGACAAACTTTCTGTATTTTAGGTTTCACTTTCAATCTATGTGAAATGCTACAGGTATCGGGGTTGGGATGTTGGCTGGTGCTAAGGCTCTTTATAATAATTCAGGCAGAGTTGTCGGCTAGTATTGTCCCCTGCAAACCTGTCATTTAGGCTTACCTTTTAGGAGCTTCAAGGACTTCACACTCCTTCCTGTGAGGAAGACATAGTCCTTGTTTACAATAATACAAGGACTTAATTACTTATGGTAAACTTTGTTCTTGAAGATTTTGAAATTTAAAAAACCATTCCTCTCTCCAAATGACATATTTTAGAAAAAATATTGTTTTCCTGTTGAATCAAAAAATTTAATTACAATCCGTGAAATTTTGTCTCTACTAGAAATACAAAAAATAGCCAGGCATGGTGGCACATTACTGTAGCCCCAGCCACTCAGAAGGCTGAGACAGGAGAATCACTTGAACCTGGGAGGCAGAGATTGCACTGAGTCGAGATCATGCCACTGCACTCCAGCCTGGGTGACAGAGAGAGACTCCATCTAAAAAATAAATAATTAATTAATTAATTACAATTCAAAGATGAGCAACTCTCTGCTTATAGTTCTAGCCTTCTCTGGGCTTACAATGGTATTTATCTAATGGGTGCAGTAAAGGTAGCCTAATGTGTTGGTTTTATATTTCAAATATCTCTATAAAACTATAATATATTAGAAATCTGTTTTAAGTGTATTCATATATTATTAGTCACCAAATCTTCTGCTTGTAGTTGAAAAGGTTTGGCACAAAGTAAATGGAATATTATTAATTCTGCCAATGGTCAATAGTTGATGAACACAGATATTGAATGACTCCTTCTAATAAGCCATGACCACCTTATTTGCTTGGAATATGGTTTACAGAGATATTATAACTGGTAATTCATGGGCAGGGGTGGTACAAGACAGTTTCACACTGCAAGGAATTTGGCCTTCTGTGACAAACAAAAGAAGAAAGGAAAGCAAATGATTGCATCCTTAAGGAAAAGATGGAAGGATAATGGACTAAAGTTTACATTTTTCTACAGTTAAGAAGGCACATTTTTACATTAAGTGTTCTAAAACTGGCTTGTACATATCATGAGAAAAATAGCCTATTTGACTAAGAAAGAATATAAAAGTCACAGATTCTACATTGTCAGAACAAGCCGGGTAAGCCACAGCAGAGACAATAGCAGCAACAATTTGATGGCAATTCTCCAAGATCTTGTTTTCCTGTTTAGAGCTCCCCAAAGGCCCCACATGGTATGAATGCTTTATTAACATTTAGACCTCATGAGGTGGCTTCTTTCTATGGATAAAAACAAAGGCACTCAGGGATTCCAGTTCCACTCACATCTGTAGCTTCTGCTTTTGTCTAAATTTGATATTTTTGACAATACAGCCTTCAGCAAAAAGCCTCAACAGCTTGTGTAATTATTAACATGAATGCTGCAAACCTTTTGTACTGTACTTAAGAGTTGCCAACCTTCACTGTCAGGAAAATCATGGAAAATTAAATTAGGACAATAGATGGAATAATGGATGTGAGGGAGTGAAATCCCTAAGTGCTTTGGTCATGCTGCTAATGAAGAAACACTACTCCCCCACCTTTCTCTCAGTTATGAATGTCAGATCTCACCCATAAAAGTGTACCTTATATGGTATTTTCTTTTTATATAAGCTGCTAACGATTTCTTGAGTGGCTCCTTTAAAGTGGTCTCTTTCAATACAGTGTTTCAGAACCACTGTTGCATTAACAGAACTGCTTTAAAACAGGTAATGTTCAAATTACAATAGAGAGAGAGAAAGAGAAAGAGAAAGATGAAAAGGAAGATATCAGCTCTGTCCTGTCTTTATTTATTTAAAGCATTTTTATATGACCCTCTATGAAAAACTACACAAAGTGACCCAAACACAACTATGGTCCTAGAAGAACTTATTGTATGAGGCAATATATTGCTGATTCAGTCAAGAATAAAAACAGAGCTTTCCAAAGAAACACTGAAGGAAATAACTCATGTAATACGAAATACGGTAATCAAGGTTTACTATATCTCTTCTACAGCCTGCTTTATTTATTTTCTAATTGTATTTATGCTTTTATACAAATTTTATCCATTTCACACTAATTGTGAAACAGTATAAACAGAAGGGGAAATTTTATAATTTGCTAATTAAGTGGGAATCATCAATGAAAGACAAATGCATTCAATTGGTTGCTAATATTAACTTTTTAAAAAAGCTAGAATACGATTAGAGAGTTCAAAGAAAAGAATGTACAGGAATGTTTGAGGAAAGGGATAATACTCCTGCCTGAGAAAAACAGAGAACCATCCCACCCATCACCAGCATAAACAGAGTTAGCATTACATCCTACTGAGTGTCCTTGCAATCATTTCCAGAAGGTTTGGAAGTACAAGCCCAGCTAACTCTCAGTGATGTGCATCACTTGGTGGGTGGCACAGTGACAGGGGAGAGCACTGAGGGTGGCAGCATATTTGATCATATTGCCCAGTCAAATGCACTCGTAGTCTAGAAAAATAGTTCTCAAGTACTGCAAAACAAAAGCCTTCTCTTAGTATGAAATATCTTGTAACACCTCATTTATTGGACACAGAATTTCAAAATATAACAGAAAATGTAATAAAAATAAAAAAGATTATGTGATTTATAACAAAGGAATTTTATTTGAAACACTCAAGCATGATCAGTCTAAAATAACCTAATGAATGATGATTACTCATATATCTACACACACAGACACACACACAGACAGGCACATGCACACACAGATATATACACATTAATAATCACAATAAAACCCAGTTACAAATTCATAGTGGGTCAGAAATTTTGTGCTGAGAACCGAAGTACCGTGATTATTATTGACGGCAGTGATGCAATTTCCTGAAATTAACCCTAATTCTTGGTCTTTACAAAGAAAGAACAAAGCATATATTCTTTCAATTATGTTATAATATTCTACTACACCAATTTTAGTACATATTAAATCCATAAAAATAATTCATGTTTGAATGCAAAACATTTTTTATTGTTACAGGATTTAAACAGACTTTTCACATAATTGATTAGCTGGCGGAGGTGGGAAGTTTTACACTGTGTGAAATAGAAAGAAATTCTTCACTATGAAAGTTTATCCCAGACATTACAGAGTGTCTGACATTCCTGGCTCTGCCCATTAAAAGGTTTTAGCATCTGACATCTCTTCCTACCTATAACTTGTGACAAGCAAAAGAGTCCCCACAAATCTCCGTGATTTTTTGTAGGAAATGCCTTCGTTTTTGTCAAGAATCAATGGTGTAGAAAACTCTACAAAATATTTACCTGGAGTTACATTCTGTGGTTCAAACCATCTGAAATCTACAGTGAGTGGAGCAGCTTCTTCAGGTAGCAGACGGTTGCAGTGCATCACATCTGTAGCTCATCAGTCTCTGACTACCCTCCATAAATTGGTAAGCATAGTGGGTATCCAATGCATGCCCTGACTGGGTTGATCAAATTCAGCAGGAAGGCTTGTCTGCTGTTCACAGTGCCCAAACTGGAACCCTAGCTGTTTTTTGTTGCTATGCTGTCCTACTTCATGGCACATCTAATGTGCTCTTTGAGCTTGTTCTTTAGTTCTCCTATATACTAATGTTTTAAAACACATTAACATTTCCCCACCTTAGTTAGGAACAATGATTCCACTTACTTGGTATCTTTGTTTTGCTTTTCTCTTGGTCGTCTCATTGATTGCTGTGCATCAGTGAAATAAATGCTATCTAAACTCAGAACCATGCCAGCTGTGGCCTCCCAGATCCAGCTCTCTTCTCTTCCCAGTTTCTATTTTGTACAACAACACATGAATGAGAAGCATAGTTGGACAATAGTCCCCAGGCTATTAGTAAAGCAGCAAATTCAAAATGAAAAGAGTTACAGTTGTTTACCCCAGGCTGGACACCTAACACATGTAACCATTTTTCCTGATGACACAACAAATTTCTCTGGAAATTTCAGGGTCATCATAAGGAAACAAGTAGAAGTGTAACCACATTGAATCTGTCTAAAGCAAAGGCTGCTTTCCATAGAACAACTGAGTAAGAGTTGTATGTGGTCTCAACATCCACCAGGGACCAGGGAAGTCAAAGAGGGGCCCAGGTAAATTTCACTGTCTATACCTCCTACACTCCACGCACCTAGACTTGCGTCTTTTCCCAACACTTAGGAAAAGTTTCCTTAGGAAAATGCAGTTCATCTTTCTTTCCACTACAATATCAAAATACAGTATGCTCTTGCAGAGAAGCTCCATATTCCCCCAAAATATGCCATGGATTTCGTGTCCCTAATAGCTTTTTCAAGACAGATTTGCTCTCCCAAGCTACTTCTCTTCATTCACAAAACTGTTAGTTGGTGTCCCCATCCTGGTTGGTTTTTTCTGCATTTTTAAAATTTTCAGATAGCTTCAGCTTTTCTCTCTTTTGATAAGAATATTTCTATCAATAGGGACGTGAATGAGTTTTAAATTGGACTGATACAAGGGCTGATGCAATCTTGAATTTCACTCCATTACTAACTCAAGTTCTTTCAACTTTAACATTACCCCTGTGCTGCTCAAGAGCCAATATGTTCCTTTATTGTTACATGTTTCTTTATTCAGCAAAAGATTCAAACTTCTCTTCCTGTGGCACTGGTCTAAGCAACCCACCATCATATGTATTACTAATATTCAACAAAGACAGTATCATTTGTCTTACCACCTGTCCAGGGCAATTTGGTTGAAGAAGCTGCTATCAGATTGAAGACTTCCCTACCGCCTTTGCTCTCTTGCTCAGTTGTCCACCATCTATTTCTAGTCATCTATCTACTTGCCAAATTGTTGAGCACACAATATTGGCATACCCACCATTTCTCATTGACCATAGACTCACTTGTACAACTTGCCATGCTTAACTTCCAGGCCTCTGGTTAAAATGCATGGTTAATCATGGTTTGACCATGTATGGTTAAAATCCATGTGTCAAATGCTGGATGATCTATATTTTACAGCAGAACATCTTTGAGTTAGGTCTATGACATCACTGTTCCGTTCAGGTACAACCAGAATGACATCAATACTTTAACATGACCAGAGAGAATGCCCATTTTCTTCCTTAAACTAATACCGGCAACATACCCGTTCCTAGGAGAAGGAGAAAAAAATAGCACAGGCAATCTCCAAATTACTTGACATATCATTACCACCAAATTTTGAAGGATGTGCAAAAGAATCTTTTATATGACAGGCATGCTGTATATTTCACCCCTATGAGAGCCCTCACATGATAAAGAATTGGAGGTAGTGCTTAAACCCACTTCTACCAGAGCCCTTAACCCCTCTGTGGTTTGGAACTTTAGACAGCCTACCTGAGAGTACCTCTTCAATGTGAGTAAATTCTCTCCTGTTTGAGTCAAGTAGAGATTTCACTTTACTTGTTAGCTGACATGTTAGTGTGCCATAGCTTATGTATGCTGGCAGAAGACATAAGGTTCCCAGATCAGAGAGATAGGACTTATTACTTATGGCACAAACTTCCTCTGTGTGTGTGTGTGTGTGTGTGTGTGTGTGTGTGTGTGTGTGTGTGTCCCATTGACCCCCATGTTTCATGGGGCAATGTGGAGGGACTTATGTGGATGCTGTGCACACAGCAGGTGTTGGAGAACTTACATCTTTGAGAACATAAATCTTTTTAAATAGGCTTTAAGCCTGCTTGTTCTCTGCCCTAGAAGGAGACATTGTCTTTATTATACTGCACAATAAACATATCGAGTGTTACAGATGTAGGCACTGAAAGCATCTCTGAAAAGATAGCTAGGAACAAAGGCCATCAGTGCCTTTTCTAGGTAGACATGCAGAAATGTCAGAGATCCAAGGAAACTTGTCTCCCAAAGGATCCTTCTTGACCTAGCCCTTCAATAATTCTTGCCTGAAGGTAAAACACCAGGGATTTTGTAAGTAACAGATATCACTCTGCCCAAATTCTGTGCCTCTGAGTATATTCTCATGTGAGTTACTTCAGAAAAGTTTCTCTTTATCACAACCTTAAGTAATAGAAAATAATTTCAGAAATGTTTTCTACCTGCTAAATGAAATACTACAATTCTACTCCTGTACACACTCTTATTTCTTTATATATATATTTTATTCCACTTTAGGTTCTGGGGTACACGTCCAGAACATGAAAGATTGTTGCACAGGCACATACATGGCAATGTGGTTTGCTGCCTCCATCTCCCCGTCACCTATATCTGACATTTATCCCCATGTTATCCCTCCCCAACCTCCCTACACCCTGCTGTCCCTCCCTTCTTCCCCCCAATATATATGGATATATATGTGTGTATATATGTATATATATATATATATCACAATTTCTTTATTCACTCATTGATTGATGGGCATTTAGGCTGGTTTTATATTTTTGCAATTGTGAATTGTCCTGCTATAAACATATGTGTGCAAATATCCTTTTTGTATAATGACATTTTTTCCTCTGGGTAGATAACCAGGAGTGGGATTTCTAGATCAAATAGTAGTTTACTTGTAGTTCTTTAAGGAATCCCCACACTCTTTTCCATAGTGTTTGTACTACTTTACATTTCACCAGCACTGTAAAGTGTTCCCTTTCCACAGTATTTCCCTCAACATCTATTATTTTTTAAATTTTTTGATTATGGCCATTCTTTCAGGAGTAAGGTGGTATCACATGGCAGTTCTGATTTGCATTTCCCTGATAACTAGTGATACTGAGAATTTTTTCATATGTTTGTTGGTCATTCAAATATCTTCCTTCCAGAATTGTCTATTCGTGTCCTTAGTTCACTTTTTGATGGGATTTTTTTTTTCTTGCTGATTTGACTTGTAGATTCTGGATATTTGTCCTTTGTCAGCTGTACAGATGATGAAGACTTTCTCCCACTCTGTGGGTTGTCTGTTTACTCTGCTGATCTCTTCTTTTGTTGTGCAGAAACTGTTTAGTTTAATTAAGTCCCACCTATTTATCATTGTTTTTGCTTTTGGGTTGTTGGTGTTAAAATCATTGCCTAAGCCTCTTTGCTAAGCCAATATCTAGATGGGTTTTTCTAATCTTACCTTCTGGAATTTTATCATTTCAGGTCTTCGATTTAAGTTCTTGATCCATCTTGGGTTGATTTACGTAGAAGGTGAAAGATGAGTATCCAGTTTTGTTCTTCTACACGTGGCTTGCCAATTATTCCCGCACCATTTGTTGAATACAGCATCCTTTTCCCACTTTGTGTTTTGTTTTGTTTGTCAAAGATCAGTTGGCTGTAAGTATTTGAGTTTATTTCAAGGTTCTCTATGCTGCATTCCATTGGTCTATGTGCCTATTATTATACCAATACCATGTTGTTTTGGTGACTATAGTCTTATAGTTTGAAGTCTGGTAATACGATACTTCCAGATTTGTTCTTTTTTCTTAGTCTTGCTTTGGCTATACAGGTCTTTTTTTTTTTTTTTTTCATTCCATATGAATTATAAGATTGTTTTCTCCAGTTCTGTTAAGAATGATGGTGACATTTTAATGGGGATTTCACTGAATTTGTAGATTGTTCTTGGCAGGATGGTCATTTTCACAATATTTTTTCTACCCATCCATGAGCATGGGGTGTGTTTTCATTTGTTTGTGTCATCTATGATTTCTTTCACCAGTGTTTTGTAGTTTTCCTTGTAGAGGTCTCTCACCTCTTTGGCTAGGTATATTCCTAAGTGTTTTATTTATTTTTTTTGCATCTGTTGTAAAAGGGGTTGCAAGATTTACTTGATTCTCAGCATGGTCACTGTTGGTGTATAGCAGAGTACTGAATTGTGTACATTAATTTTGCATCCTGAAACATTACTGAATTCATTTATCAGTTCTTGGAGCTTATTAGAGGAGTCATTAGAGTTTTCTAGGTATACTATCATATCATCAGCAAACAGCTACAGTTTGACTTCTTTCTTGATTTGGATGTCTTGATTTCCTTCTCTTCCCTGATTGCTCTGGTTGGGCATTCAGTACTATGTAGAATAGAAATGGTGAGAGTGGACATCCTTATGTTGTTTCAGTTCTCAAACAGAATACAGGGATAGTTTAACATACACAAATCAACAAATGTTCTACACAACATAAACAGAATTAAGAACAAAAATCACATGATCATCTTAATAGACTAAAAAAGATTATTTGACAAAATCCAGCATCCCTTCATGATTAAAAGCCTCAAAAAAGTTGGCATAGAAGGGACATGCCTTAATGTAATCAAAGTCATCTATGACAAACCCACAGCCAACATAATTCTGAATGGGGAAAAATTGAACAACTTTTATCCTTTGAAAAAAGACTTGATAAATACAAGTTACCAAAATTAAAACAAGAAGAAATTGAAATTGATTACATTTATACACCTATATCTATTGAAAAATATAGTTCCTAATCAAAATCATTCCCACCCTACAATTCAACATGCAGATGGATTCACCAGTGAAATTCCTCAACCATTTAAAAAAGATATAATACCAATTCTATAAAAGCATTTTCAGAAAATATTGAAGGAGGTATGAAAGCCAGGTGAACCCTTACACTAAAGAAGAATGAAAGAAATGAGCTATTGTGGAAGGAGAAGAGGAAGAGTAGGAGAGAGGATGAATCTTGACTAAGATGACTAAGTGGGCTTATCTCATAAATTAAAGATTGCTTTATTTTTGAAATCAGTCAGTGAAATTCAACACTTTAAGAGGATAAAGGATAAAATATTTCTAGTGATATAGAAAATGTCATTGACAAAATTCCACATCTTTCATGACAAAAACTCAGAAAACTGGGAATATAAAATAACTTCCTTAATTATTTAAAGACTATCTACAAAATATCCTATAGCTAATATCCTGCTTAATGGTACAACATCACCACAAAGTAAAAATGTTTGCTCTCACTAATCATGTTCAACATGATACTCAAAGTAGTAGCTAGTGCAATAATGTACAAACATAAAATTAATTGCATGAATATTGGAATGTAACAAATAAAATTCTTTATTCTTATATGGAATTATTATCTATTTAGATAATCAGAAGGAATCTACCAAGAAAATTACCATATGTTAATTTAAAAAGATGACAAAATTAATATACTATTTAGTCTATAGTTTTAAATACTAACATAGAAAATTTACTCAAGACCTATTAAACACACTCATTTTACTCAAGAGAAGCTAAAACATAGATTAATAATAGCAACAATTTTGTAACAACCCAAATATCCAAGAACAGGAAAAGAAAGCAAATTGTATTTTATTCATAACAATGGATTAACATCCAGTACAAACAACAAATAATTACAAACACATACAGCAACATGGATGAATCTCAAAGATATTAACTAAAGTGAAAGAAGACAGGCAAAAATAATACATTCTTGGTGATTCTATTTGTATGAAGTCAGGGTCAGGTAAAATTCCTCTATAGTAATAGAAATAGAGAGTAGTGCCCCAGATGGTGGGATGGTGGGGGGAATTGAAAAAAGGCATGAGGGAACTCTGGGCGATACAAATGTTTGAGTTACGGTCATAAAAATGTGTAGAATTTCTGGAACTCTTTAAACTGAACATTTAATATTAATGCCTTTTATTGCAGGCAAATTATAGCTCAATTTTTAAAAGTGAATAAATCCGTGAGTTAGAGAGACTTTAAGTGATTCATTCAATACCAGAATTAGATGTATCATTCTTACTATGTTTTTCAGAAGAGTTTGAACAAACTACAGATTTATTATGCTCATTGCTGTTGGGTTTAAAATATGAAATATTAACACATATGTTGATTAGAAATATATTAATTTAAAAGATGCTGAGTGACTGTACTTGATTAATTGTTAGATAAAAGGATAAGTATAAGTGCTGTGAATGCAGAACAAAGAGAAGTCACTACAGGATGGAAAAGTCTGGAACACTTTCCTGCTAGAATAGGAGCTAAAGTTGAGCTTTGAAAGTTGAATATGTATTTGAATTGTAATTCAACTTTTAAATTTTGTTTTAAGTATGCCTTATATAAATAAGCATATAAAAGGAAATGTATATATTATATATATATAGATATAGAAAAATAAATGTATTATAGAACTATATATTGGACATATGTTCTATAGATGTAATTATATTATATATTCTATGTATAATTTTAATTATATATTGATGTTATATATTATACGTACACTTATAATTATATAATTATATATTTCCATATAATGGAAATGTGTAATATATATTTAAATGTATATAAACATATATGTATATTTTTAAAAGCTTACTTTTGCCATTTAAATAGGTCAGAAATAAAACTGGCCTATTCAACATTAAAGAAATTTACAGAAATTCGAAAAACAGCAGTAGATATTTTTGGGAAAGAGTTTACATAAAATTTTAGTCCTTAGTACTTGATATATTATCAAATGGCCAATAAGATGTCTACTGAAGTAAGTGAGAGTAATCATAATTAAAAATGCATAACAGTCCTGTAAGTTCTCCAAAATACCTTGACTTTCTGGATAGCTCAATCAAGAATATAGAAAAGGAAAACTATAATGCAGATATGAACACCTTCAGTTTGCTCAGTTTCAAAACACTGCACTCAGGTTCCAGTACTTCTCTTTTTCTGACACCAGAATGTTATTACGGTATTAAATTTAACAACTGACTAAGCACAATACTCTCAAGCTGAAGGTTGATAGGTAGTAATTGCTGAAGCAAAGCTTCAGAACAACATGTTTTACAGGGTACAGTATTCAATTTCCTGAAGTGACAGTTTTCAGTACCTTAATAGCCAAAGGATAGTAAATTGTTCACTTCATGAGCATTTTTGGCACAAACTTTTAGAAGCAATTTTCAAGGGAGTCATTTAGGATGAATGATATGGTACTTAGTGCAACACCGGAGTGCAACGTTAAACAATCACCCTGTGCAGAATATGGCATGACATGGCCCTAATGGCAACTTGTGTGCAAGTAGAGCAAGAAAGGCTCATGTGACATGACACATGTTTCATCACTGGGAACTTCCAGCCACTGAACCCTTTTGAATGGTAAGGCTGTCATTTACTTAAAGGTTTAACTTCTTGTGACAGTTTTTAAATTATGTTTTTATCACTAAACAAATCTTTGTATCATGGAAAAGTATGGGTGTGGTGTGTTTCTACCGAGGGGAGTTCTCCATCTGCACTTATGCCTTAAACTCACTTAGCAGTGGGGCAGCAGTGCTGAAGGACTCGCTACCTATATTCACTCCAGAAACTCTTCCCTCTAAGAGCTGAGGCTCCAAGGAGAATTAGTTTAAAATGTGTAAAATAGCTGGTAAAATCTGCAGCTCAGAGTGAAGTGACTCCCCTTTTTGGGGGCTAAAGAAGACAGTATGTTAATAAAATACTTGGTCAAAGATTAACCCCTTTTTTTCTTAACTTCCAGTGTATCTGTTACAGAAAAGCAATCCTCTTACAACATTGCTTTCTATGCAATATGAAACTCTTGAGACATATAAGCATTTGAAAATCTTTAGAAAGAAATAATATAGCTAGTTAAGGATGGTGGATCTAGAGTCAGACGTCTAACTTTAAATTATAGGTCTGCATATTAAATTAAGTCTGTGATTTGGAGCAAGGTTATTTCACCCTTTTTGCCTCCACTCCATTATTTGTAAAATTAAACTAGCATATATGTCATGGACAACTAAAAATTATTAAATTCATCAGCACATGTAAAGCACTTTCAAAAGAGACTTTCATATAAGAACTTAGTAGATATTTGCTAGTAGTGACTAAAGTTTCAATATATTATCATGTGTCATTTAACAGACATTGTAGAAATCAAAATTTAAGAAATAGTGTGAAGAATAGCACTTAATTTTATTGTGTTGATAGTATAGGTAGCTATGGCTATTTTTATGGTACTTAAATTGAATAATTTAAATTGCAATGCCCTTAATAGCCAGGACTAAAATTCTAAAATTAGTTTTAAAATAAATTAAGTTACAAATTAAGACAAGTTCTCATTAAGATGTTGCTCAAGAAAAGTATTTGTGAAATGACCATTGTAATAAAACAATATAGTGCCTTGAACAGAAAGTTTAAAAATACATTGGGGAAAAGGGGAATGATACTAGAAACTAGAATGTATTTCTTGTCACTTGTAACCACTCGCTCAGGGTCCAAAAGGTGTCACAAAAATTTGTGCAGAAATTTCTTGAGGAAGTGCTAATGCTTTGTATCTTCTTTCAGAAAGGAGAAAAGGTGGTAGTAGAAGAAACTTTAAGGAATGCCTTTGGATAACTCATGAGTCTCCCTAGAATTACCAGGGCATACTGGATGGCTGCGTGAGAATTACCCAGAGATTCTTAATATGAGGATGTGGCTAGTAGCCTGAGCAGTTGGGCAGAGACAAAACAGGGACTGACATTTGAAACTTAACTGCCCTTCCAACAACGGCAAGGTCAAGCTTGTAGCAATGTGTTCCTCATGTGTGGTCCAAACATGACAGTCAATCTAGAACCATTTAAAATTGGATTTGACCCAAGAGAATTTTTATTAGTGGGTGTGAGGTAACACTTGACAATCAAGAGCCAAGGGAAGCCCCTTACCCGTGGGTGTTACTGTCTGATCCAGCCAAGTCCTTTGAAGATTTCATGACATGATCAAATATGTGAATTTCAAGCATCTGTCATTACCAAAGAGCCCAAGCAGTCTTAAAAGTTTCATTTAGGTGAGAATATTTCCTTCCCTTCTCCCCTGCTCTCCAGACACTCCACTCTCAGAGGGATCAGTAACTGTACTGAGTAAATTGGTGAGTACAGGATAAATGAGCCATATCCTCTTCTTCGAAGCCAGGAAGCCCACCAACAACCAAGACGTAGAGGGAAAAACATGTTCTTAAATTAATAAATTAATCCACCTTGATTATCTCTCATTAGCTGTGCTTTCTCAAATCCACCAGTTCCACTGAAAGTATTGCTTATCGTGGACAAGTGCTCCTTGGCTCTCCTTTACTCTCTTTTCCCATCCACAGGACCCTAACTTTTCTTTGAGAAATTTGCTCCTCCCCTATTCTTATCTATGTTATTCATGTGAGAATTATTGTGTTTTCAGCTCCAAGAATGTCCCATCATTGGTTTAAGCCAATCGACAGACCATACCTCTTGGTCACTGAGAAACAGTGAGATCTTGGCTGGAGATGTCAGGAGAGACACCCATATTCCACAGGTGTTTCAGTGAGAGAGACCAAGCCCCTTCCTCCAGCTAATGGATGACATGGAAGAATGTAGAGTATGAAACTGCTGCACCCACCTAGCTGACATACTGGAGAGGCCTTAGTCTCAGAGGGATAACTGGGGATTACAGCCTACCAGAAGAGAACCATTGTTTGAACCACTGTATAGAAGTTAAGTAAAGCTAGCTCTCTTAGCTATATCATTGATTGAACCAGTAAATTTTACTTCCACTTTAACTCAATTGCAGTTATTTTCGTGTCATTTGTAGCATGAAATTTCCTGAAAAATAATTTGAAATGTGTGGTGCCTTTATATAAACACCATATTTTTTTTCTTAACAAACATACAAATATGCTTCTTCACAGCAAGTTCAAAAATTGTTTTAGTCAAATTTATACTATTAAATAAAGACAAATTCTAAAACTTTATAATGTATGTGTATGTAATTATCTATTTCAGTATAAATAACTACTGTTATTTTAAAGTAATACCTATTATAAATGCTTAAGGATGACAAACATTATAATTTAGCTTAATCAATAATCTGGCATGAAATCAATGCTCTGAGGATAAATGAGAAGAGTCATATTTACAATAAATTAAAATTTGTCATATGTTAAACTAATTCAAATAACATTAAAAAGGCAAAACCAAATTTATCTAGGTGAAATAAACTCACAAAACTATTGAGATTTGAAGGGAGAACATACTTTAATTCTACCTCCTCTCAGTATCTGTATATTATGCAATTATTTGGTTTGTCACATTTGGCTTCTAGTCATTTTTTTATTCTTCACTACAAATTGGCATAATTGCTAGATGTTTATTAATTTCAGATATATTACTTTAGCTGTAAAGTTATTTCTTAATCATACTTATAACAAATTAATATTAATCCTCAGAAATAATAGAATTGCATTTCTTTCTGCTTTGTTTTCAGACCTATTCCAGCCCGTCAGCTCCAAAAGCTTCAGAAAAATAAAAAGGACACATTTTTTATTCTGTTTTGATAATTGTTTTCTTCTACTCTGCTATCTGGAGCAAATATTAGGCTGTAGTGTATGTTCCTTAAGGGGTAACTTCTTCCAATTTCATATATGAATAAATAATGTTGTATGGAGAATTCTAGCTTTTTTAATATTAATTTTTACACAAACTATATTTCAATGAAAAGATATAAACAATGAGGCAACCATCCACTGGTTTAATGAATTCAAAAAAATGGGAATATCCCTTTTCTTAAAGTGTAATTACAGTATTTGAAAGAGCATATTCATAGTTTATTTACATTTATTCTTATTTGTCAGAAAACTAAAATGTATTTGAACTTGTAAAGCAAAATGACCTATACATACCAATATCATTAGCCTAAAAAAAAAAGTTATTTATTTTCCTGTCAGAGCCTATGAGCTAGGCAAAGATGAGATGGAGATGTTCTGATTAAGGTGTTGTTCAAGACAAGTATTTGTGAAATGTTCATTGTAATAAAACAATATAGTGCTTTGAACAGAATGTTTTCATATATACTGTTTAGAGTTTCTTCACTCTAAGTATTTCAGAATTGGAAGATAAATATAAATCTAAGACAAAATTAAGGTAAACATTGGGAAACTATTTGTTTCGATTCCTTGAAATCAATTCCTTTACCAATTACTGGTTAAAAAAAAAAATAGCCCAGGTTCATGATTAAAGTATTGGTGGGTGGGAATCAGAATTCAGCTGATCTGATATTTAGGAGGTGATTATTGATTCTGACATCAATATGGCTTTTAGGGTCACCCAGATTGCTCCATCTCTGGCAAGAAGCAATCAGGTTATTCTCACTATTTCTGGATTCTTTGTGATTTACATAAAGAGAGTCTATAGGTGATGGCACATTTTTAAATTTTGCAACTTCTAACCAAGAATAATTCAATCAACAGTCGCATGCAATGTTCTTCATAAAAATGAATAGAAAGCTTATCAAATAATTGACTATAACAGTCTTATTAATTGATATGGTTTGGCTGTGTCTCCACCCAAATCTCACCTTGATTTGTGATAATCCCATGTGTCAAGGGCAGGAGCAGGTGGAGGTAGTTAAACCATCCATGGGGGTAGTTTCCCCTATGTTGTTCTCATGATAGTGAGTGAGTTCACATGAGATCAGATGGTTTTATTAGCATTTGGCATTTCCCCTGCTGACACTCATTCTCTCTCCTGCTGCCCTGCAAATAGGTTCCTCCTGCCATGATTATAAGTTTCCTGAGGCCTCCTCAGCTATGTGGAACTGTGAGTCAATTAAACCTATTTTCTTTATAAATTGCCAAGTCTCAGACAGTTCTTTATAGCTGCATGAGAAAAGACTAATATGTTAATCAAATCATATTTCTCATTTCTTCTATTATACCATTAAAATATCAATAATACTAAAAATAAATCAAGATACATGAGGACAGCAATGAAAGTTATTTACTCATATAGTAGTTACCACAAATCATCTGACATTTTATAATACAGTTTAATTTAAATATGCAATAACAGAGTTGCCATTTTATTTCCATATGAGAAAGAAAATGATATATAGTGCCTCTACCTTTCTAGAGATTCAAGGGGTAAACTCGCCAAAGTGTCAATGATCATATAAGACCTCAGTTGAAAATCAGGGAAATTAATAAATAACTTGATAAATATGTTGAAAATGTTCTAGGTATAAAGTACTTTGGGAATCCAAAGTAATTACTACTTAGCCTATATTGAATGAGAGGATTTGTGATTATTTAATAGCACCTGGTAATATGTGTGGCTTAATTTAAAATCTTAGTTGAATATTTCAGGAAGAACAATTCAGGGAAAGATAAGAACATGAAATTATACACACACACACACACACACACACACACATATATATATTACAAATGTGCATATGTACATATAACACAATAAAATATAATCCCATTTCCAAATAATAGTAGAGTCAGTTTGGATGAAATGTAAAATTCATGTTTAGAAAAGGTGATAGATTCATGTTTCAGTGACATAAATTTAGCCAATGCAGTTAGAAATGAGAAGATCAATTTTCTTGTATGGTATGCTTAGAAGTCTATACATTGTTCTGTATGCAAATGTTATCTAACATCTGCTTTGTTTTTTAAGAAAAAATTTGGTTGGTGATTAAAAATTATAAACTAATGAGAAAAGAAGGAACTGGAAGCATGAGCAGTATTTGACAGCATACACTACAAGTAGCTGTGACAAATATATATATAATGACCTAAACCAGGTTGTTTTGTAAAGCATAGAATGAAGAGCATATTTCTAAGGTATGCAGGACTCCCTTTTTGGCTATATGTAGGTTGTAAGGGAGATAAAAAAAAATAATGATTCTTAGAGTATTAGAACATATTACAGGCAGTTGGATAGGTGGTTGTGTCTGCAATCCAGAAATTTATACTAGGAAAATATTATGTTTCTATTGGTACACTAACAACCATAAATGATAGAAATATAGATAAATAGATTAAAAATTTATCAAGTTTGCTCTTCCACAGATATTGAATATAATTATTGCTAAGGCTGAAAATATTCATGTATTCTCCTAGGTATTTTTGTTTTCATCTTCTATGTATAAAATTCAGCTAATATACAAAATTAATATTAAAAAGGAGAAATAATAAACATTATTTATCATACAAAGAATTATTTTCATTTACATTTGAAAAAAGAATGAGCAGTTTCCATTTGTCAGATATGAGTGGAGAATTATCATGTGATGCTTGCCTGGAGATACAGAGAAAATGAAGAAGATTCTAAGACTTTTGCAATGCATTAGAATGATAAGATCTTAAAGCATAGTTTGACATTTTGAACTTGAAAAAATAATATGTCCTTTGCTTTTGAAGATTTTTTTTCACCAAGTCATCAACTATTCAGAGGAAGGCAATAACTGACCAAAATTACAATTTAAACAAATATTTAATTGCAGAATGACATCTCATCTTTAGTATTTTTTTCACATCTGGTCTGTTTGTGAATGATGAGAAATGGCTGCAAATATATTGCCACAGGATCCTTGGGGTGTCACTTGACCAGACAGAAACCTCTGTGGCCAGGAGCACCTTCTGCCTGAGCATTACTCTCACCTGCTGGGCTCATTCCACCCACTTGGCTTGGCAGGCAGCACTCAGCTTGCACTACCAGCCTGGATCCCACACCTGCCAAGGGCGAGCCAGGTGTGGAGCAGTGAGGAATGTGTGGGCTAGTGAGTGAGGGGTCCAGCCACAGCATACAGCCAGGCATGCTGGCTGCTGTGGTGGGGCGAGCAGCTCCAGGTGCTGGCACAGGTGCCAACTCCGACTTAGGCTGTGGCTGGGCCAGATTACTGCACGCAGCTTCCACTGTAAGCACCTGCATCTGGATGAGGAGAACTCTGTGGCACCTGGAGACTGGGAGACATCAAGAACTACAGAGCCTTAAAGAGGGTGTCACGCCACTGACATGGGGAGACCCTAGGTATGGTTTCCATAAAGGGTCACATCTCTTCTCTCCTTTTCCTCACCTGCAACATGGCGAGTAGGGGAGAGTGTTCCAGCCATGTTTGTGTTACAGCTCTTTCATTCCCTCCATTTGATGAATCCCGAGTTCTCATCCTACATCCTGAAAGCATGAGGTATGCAGGCAATTAGTGAGTGAGCAAGGCAAAGAGGAGCTTCTCTGAGCAACAGAACAGCTCTCAGAAGACCCACAATGGGTAGATCCTTTCCAAAGGCAGGTTGTCCTGATACGATTCCAGCTCTCAGTGGACAGGAGACCTTTAGCAGGTAGCTCCTTTCTGAAGGAAGGTTGTCTCCAGTCGAGGAGACACGTAGGTAGCTCCTTCCCACAGGTGGTAGTCCCAATGCATGTCCAAGTCTAGCTGAGGTCTGGGTTTTTATGGACTCACAAGGGAGGAAAGGCATTCTGATTGGTCAAGGGGTGGCTATGAAGGGGCCTGAAGGAAGCACCATAAGTTCTCACTCTGTGCCATGGACTCCAACCTGAACTGGCAGCCTGGCCTCTAGGCTTCAGACCATCCCTGGATTAAAGGTAGGGTTTCACCAGCAACCTTCCCTTTCCTGCCCAGGGGCCTGTCTGCCTCTTGCTGCCATCAAAATGCCATCCACAGTACACAGGCTGTCATGCCAAGGGGTGTTTGCAGACCCGCACTGAACCACCCTCAGCACTCCCTGGAGTAGCACTCCCTTCCACAGCACTCAGGCTATTCATGCTGAAGGATGCTTGCAGGTCAGCACTGAGCCACCTGCAGCACCCCCTCAGCCTCCTTCCTGGGCTCATCAGTGCCCAAAGTCTGGAGGTGGCCAAGGTGGCACCATCCTGACTGCACTCACACCCTGCTGGGTTTTGGCAGAACCCAGGCTCAGCCACAACTTTGCTCCGCTTCAAACAGGTGCCAGGAGTTGGGAGAGGCCAGGGAGTGGGAGCAGGTACTTTCAAGACTGCAGGGGCAAGGGACTTCCTGAGCCCCTGAGAGCACAGGGATGCTGGGGTCTGGAGCTGTGGCTGGGTAGCTGCAGCTGTGCCCAGGAGCACAGGCTCCTGATCCACCAAATTAGCGGGGTGGGGCTCCCACTTTTTTCTATGCTCCCATTGGCCTGTAAAGCATGCAGCCCCAGCTATGCTTCCTCTCCTGTGCTGGCATCCTCACAGTGGCCGCTTCAGACAGGTCATCACTGCAATCAAAATGAGATAATTTTTTTTTTGAATGGTATAACTGGAACAATCAAATCTGGTCAGATGTATTCATAAATGGACACATAGTATATGTATATGTAAAATAGATTTTGAGAATCCATTAACATAATATTTTGAAAACAGATGGGCATTTTGAAATGTGGAAAATAAGAACTCTAAAAAAACTTTAATTTGGGATGAGAGAGTAAAATCTAACCAAATTTGGCTACTTTGAAAGAATTAAATGGATGCATTTGACCATAAAATACAAATTATTGATAGTAAAAATTATGCACCTTTGAAAGCAGAAGTAGGGTAGGCAGAATAAAGGAAGAAAGATAATTTTGATCTTGAAGTTGAGGGTCAATCTTTATTTTAGAGAGTTCATTGGATTACACCTTCTGTATGCATAAATAATACAGTTGAGTGATATTGTTTTTATAGCCATAACATGATTAACATTCATCTAAACTCAATAATAGTGAATCATTGCTATTTTTTTAATGGATTAAATCTCAGGACAATAGGAAACAATGAAGGTACCCTAAGAAAATGCCTTCTTCTTTTTTTGAAAGATGGGATCGCACTATATTACCCAGGCTGGTGTGCAGTGGCCTGATCAAGGCTGACTGCACTCTCAACTTCCTGAACTCAAGTGATCCTCCCATCTCAGCCTCCCAAGCAGATGGGACCACAAGTGCATGCTCGATGATAGACTGGATAAAGAAAATGTGGTACATAGACACCATAGAATATTATACAGCCATAAAAGAAACGACATCATGTCCTTTGCATGGACATGAATGGAGCTGGAAGCCAATATCCTCACCAAACTAACACAGGAACAGAAAACTGAACACTGCCTGTTCTCTCTTAAAAGTGGGAGCTGCACAATGTGAACACACAGACACAGGGAAAGAAAACACACACTGGGGCCTGTGTGGGGGTGGGAGGAGAGAGAGCATCCGAAAATGCATGCAGGACTTAATACCTAGGTAATGAGCTGATGGGTGCAGCACACCACCATGGCACACGTTTACCTATGTAACAAATTTGCACATCCTGCACATGTACCTCAGAGCGTAAAAATAAAACAAATAATATTTTAAAATAAATAAAATAAAATTCTAACAATTCTAACTTGTTTTTTTTTCATGGACTCATCATCACTTCCACTTTTCTAAAAGTCACACTTAACCCTCAAATATAAGGACACATCCATAGTCAATGTATATTTTACAAGCATTGTTGGAAAATTTGGAAAAGAACTGAGGTGATTTTAATTTTGTTACACTAAAGAGGAGCTAATGTGTAAAAATATGAGGAAATCCTCAAAATCAGATTGTGGGCAATATTTGAGACTATATGCTGACACCATAGAACTGGGACAGAAATAAAGACGCCAGTGAAAGAAAAGCTGTTTTCTAACTTAAAAGAACTTCTAGGTTTTCTTTAAGTTGTACAGTGTATAATTTTAAAAATATCTAAAACTTTGCAACACTAAAGATAAGCAAGTAAACAAAAAATTGCCAATAAGTACACTTAATAAATTGAAATATGTCAAAAGGTAAAACTTCTGAAGGTACATTTTATGTTAGTCAAATGTTTAAATGAAAGATGCTTGTAAAGATAAAGCTTTATTATTTCCAATTATTCATAATACATAAAACTATGTAGCTAAGTAGTTGCCCAGTAGATTAGCTTAAACTACACTTATGAATAGATATTCTGTCCATTAACATAGAATATTTTTAACTAGTTCTAAAATTTTTTTAAATGTTACTAGAAAATATATTTTCTCTTGTGTTTCAAATATCTCCCTAGCTCACAAAAATATCTTACTCAGATTCTAAGTTCACTTAGCAAACTTTCTTAACATGTAAACATAAGTATACATTATTCCAGTTCTTATCAAAATTAACAAAAATCAAATTCTATACTTCCAATATATGCTATTCTAGAATTTTAACATAATTACTGAGATGATAATGAAAAAATGAGCAGTTATGGTAAGCTTTGTTTATTCAAGAAAAGCTTTTGCATGGAGTGAGTTTAGATCAGATTTTTAAAAAAGACTGTAGTAGTAAATAAATATAGCTCTCAAAATCTGGGGAGGATGCCAAAATAAAAGGAACCATAGAGTTTTAAGTTTTATAGGTCAGTATCTCACAATCCTCTTAAAATGATAGCTCTTGAATTTATTACAACAGCTGAGGAAAATGTTACCATTCTTGTTTTGAGATACATTTGAATCCATGCTCAGAAATAAGATAGCCCATATGTACTTTAATTTCAAAGTAAATATTCTGTATCCCAATGAGAGGGGGTATAAGGATACATCTAAAGAGAGATTTTTGAAATATTGGAATTTTTTGTGACTTAGTTGGCTTAAATATGTAGAATTGATAAAGGAAAAGGGGAGAGAGCAGTTAATCGATGAATACTAAATGCTAGGTAGTGCGCATGTGCTTTGTACATACTGTAGTTTTCACCCCTTTTAAACATTTGTGAATTTCACGAGTGTCCTCATCCTACAGTAAACATTGAGGTTAAAACATTAAGGAACTTCCCAAACTGACCAAAAAAATGCAGTACTGGGGTGCCTATCTTAATCTGTCATAATGTTTGTTACTCTCTGCTACTTGCTGCAAATATTACATTCTACACATTGCCTGTCTCTTTAATTTCAATGTAACTTTCTGCTTGAAAAAGATTAGCCATTATATTGATACTATTTATGTGTAGTGGTTTATAGTACAACCTGCAATTTTTATTACAACTTTTATTTGGGATTTCCATGTAAAATTTTAGGAATTTTTTAACAGAAAATTATTTCTTAGAAGAAAATAATTATAAATGAGTGAATTAGATACTGTATTAACAAGAAACACTATGAGTCATCCATCTCACACTTTTTAGTTCATGTATCTTGAAACATTCTTTACCTCCAGTTACTTTACACTCAGCGTGAAATTATTCAATCGCTTTGAAAACATCAAAGAAATAAAGAATTGCTCCCAATCTGCAATTTACAACTGTGTCCCCTGATTAGTCAGGGAAGGTCAAAGGGGCTAATACATTCACGAAGTATAGGAAAGGGCATACTGAAGAGGATATACTTAATCTTCAGAGCCAAATAATCATTAGCAGTGGTGATGGATAAAGTCGAATATGCAATTGCTACCGGGACAGTACTACATTTATTCAGATTCATAAAATAAAAGCAAAGAGGTATTAGGACAAGTGAGTAACTCAAATGAGGGATGAAATGCCAAATTTCATAAACTCTATCACAGTCAAATCACATGTTGACATTTTATTTATACTTTAAAGTTAATTTTTTCCAATGTTATTTATTATTGATATTTTAAGTGAAATAACATCTAGATAAAATTAGATTTTCAACATTAGTGGAATTATGTAATCTAATTATTATATAAAGTTTTGTTTATATGATTATAAACTAATTATTATATAAACTTTCATTCATATTTTGGACTAATTATTATATAAACTAATTATTATGTAAATTTTTGTTCACCAAATATATATTGAGTACATTCTACAGACATGTAAAGTTTGAGACAACATATTCATATTGTTACTTTTTTTAAAAAACATACTATTATTTTCAAAATCCAGTTTTGCTGTTTCCTAGTACAATATACAAGTACATTACCTACATTTATAAAGTATTCTGATGTGTTGAAAACTATGTCATCAACATTATGATTCAAGATTGTTTATAAGCTTTAATTGAAAAAAAAAACAGTATTGTAACAAATGATCTTTGAAGTACTATGAAAGACAACATGCATTTGTATTCCTTTTCAATATTGAAAATTTCATATCAATAATTTATTTAGTAATACACTTCTAAATAATCCAAATTTCACACTATCATTAGTAATCACTTTTTTCATTTCAAAAATACATATTTATCATAACTTTTTTAAAAAACTAATGTAATATAATAAAATCATCTTTAGTTTGAATTGTATTAATGTTCAGTAAATCTTCCCTTTGAGACAATGAATAATTAGGTAATAACATAAAGATGGTCAATAATTTAAATTCAAAGAGCTTGTACATTGATCTTCCAGATAAAATACTGTTATTCATAATGATTTCCCATAGCTTGATTTTTGTTATAATATTGTGTGTTACATATTTAGGTATTATATTCACAATAATAACTAAGGAACCACTCTGGTTCAGTAGGTTAAGCAAATTAACTGAACGCTATAGATTATTTCTAGCTCTAGATTGGAACATTTTACTACTACTTGAGGTCAAGCCCTGCCTTGGGCAAAATCATGAGATAGGTCTCCTAATCATTGCCCTTCTTGCAAGCTGCTAAAGGTCTACCGACCTACCTCACTGACCCTTGTGCTAATTCCCCCAGGTGGCCAGGTCTTCCTTACTATATTTTGGATGCACCGTGCCTAACCATAGTGTCCCTCTTTGCAAAGTTTCATCCTTCAAACTTACTACTCTCCCTTGTATAAAAATTTACTATACTTTAGGAATTAGTTGTCACCTTGAATGCAAGTTGATAGCTAAATAATATTAATAAATTTATCAAATAGTTCTAAAATTATGGAATTATGTCTTATGAGGGTATTTATATTCTAACTGTAAAGAATTCAGATAAATGTCTCTTGAGCAGTAAAATATCAAACAATGGTATAAAAATATCTTTAAAAATTGAGGCTTTTCTATATTTCTAGATAATAGGACCTAAACACCTGTTTCATTTAAAATTATCCCAGTTCATATTCTTCAAAATTTAGTGTAATATTTAATCATCTCTTATATGTTAACACTGAAATGAGACAATATAATGAGATTCAGCAATTTGTAACACCAAATACATATATTTGTATTTGAGAGTACATATATGTACTCTCATATATTTTACTAAAAGTTGACTTCTAAATCAGGAATAAAATGTAAATTTCAGGTCCTGATTAATTTTTAATCATTTTTTACATTGTGGTCATTAAGTGAATGATTGAATGGCAGGGGATCCCAGTATCTCAATATATTTACAGGTGATTTTATAGATACAAATAAATTATAATGTAATTGGGCCTGTATTTTGTATTTCGTAGAAAATATATCACTAAGATAATATTTTATATTAGAAAACATGCTCCTTTAATTACTAATTTCCAAGAAGTTTCGATGATTGAGAAATATATTTCATAGAGACCAATATGATGATAAATTATTTACTATTTTCCTACATCTGGTGTTGGAAAAATACACAGTTATGTTTCTAATAACAATTGCAACTTAGTTTCATTCCATGTTTATCCTGCTACCCTCCCTTATATTCTTGGTAGATAAATAAAATAGAGACCAAAACAAAGTTTTTAAATCAATAATATGGGAACATTTTGTTGCCCTTAAGAAAACAAGTCAGTGAAAGTATAATAATTCATTATATAGATCTTAATATTATTTTTTAAATTAGAAATGATGCATTAACTACACCCCCTCTCTATAATCCTAGGCTTTAAAGCCTTGTAACTAAAGTGTTAAATATCTTCCTGTTGCTCTTGAGACTGTACACTATTCCATAGTATACACCCTCAATCTTCACTTGTCAAGATAAGGGTAATCAATCTCAATTCCCCATAAAATGTAATTTCCATTAGAGACAAGCAATAAACACTGCCAATTTCTTGGTAGCATTGGACTTCTATAAAATAATCCCCTTTAAAAGAGACCAGGGAAAAATACTTTATTTTAGCATTGAGATAGTGATATATAGAAGCCAAAAAAGTCAATTTATCTTCTTATCTTATTGAGATTCCTATAATTAATGTGTTTAGTTTTTTTTTAAAGGCTAAAATAAAAGTCAGTGTAACTGTTGCTGAAGAGAAAGAGCAGCAGCATCCACAAAGAAGAGGCAATTCCTCATTAAAACCATAATCTACATAATCTGGTATGTGTCCTAAAATCACTAAACAAGGCTTAACGCAGTTCAGTTCAAAACATTGTCACTAATATCATATTAATTAAAATACTCTGTGTGGGATATAAGTTATGGCCTCCATCCTTTGAAAGTTTATATTTTACCAGTGTGTACAAAAACTACAATTAAAGGCAAAATTTTTTTTCTTTCTTCCCAAACATTCAAAAAGCAAGAAGTAAGAAGTACTCCTAAAAGAGTATTCAAATGCTGTTAACTTGTAGTCATATTGTCATACATGAATGATTACCATGTTAATTGCTGGTGACTTTCTAAAACATGAGTTACCACTTTTTGTTGCCATATTTGATGTTCTGCATTGCTTTCAGAATAACCTCAGAAGGATGTCAAGAAATGGCATTTAAATCTTCACTTAAATGACCTTCACTTAAGTCTTCACATGATTTTAACACAATCCTGTGTTAAATCTCTCATGTGTCACTTTCCTTTTATTTCATTCTTGATCTTCAGACATGTTACTCTTTCTCATGCACTCTTCTTCCAGCCTATTAACTTTAATGTATCCTGCAGTACTCATCCTCGATGCCTCCTCCATTTAACACTCAGACCTTGGCTGAGAATTGATTTGTTCTACTTCAAATTTCCTCCATTGTATGTTTTACGTAGTCTTATTTAGTATTGTAGTTGCCTGTTAACAGCCTCTCTTACTATCTTGTGAATTCCTCCAAGGCAAAGATTGTATTTCATTCATCATATTACTCAATGCTAGCTTTATAGTTTGCACCTTTGCATGCAAAAACTCATGCTTTCTGAATTAAAACGAGGACAACATTCTAGAAATGCCAAAACATACACTAAGAACAGGTAGAATTAAAACGTGTTAGATAGTGACATTGATATTATTGAATAGAGATTTTAAGGATAATTTGATATGTTATTTGAAGTGTTTTTTTATCCCAATCTATTTGTTCCAATGTGTTCATTTCAAATGGATTTCACTGTTGTCAGAAGAGTAAGTTATGTTTATATAAGTTTAATTGTATGATTTTAAATTGATTCGAATACATGAAGAATATATTTTCCTTAATAACCATATGTAATACAAATGTTTTATACTACTGTTAGTTTTCATTTTTTTTTGTTGTTTATTTACCATCAATGTTACATAGAGCTTGCAAAAGGCAAGATTATTTGCCATAAACCAATTAGTATTACTCGTTAAAGGAATGGTGAAAAGCAAAATGGTCTTAGATTTAGGACCTAGGATATATAGCACAATGCCGAGCAAAAGAGTTAATGATGGTTACCAAGTCCCATAGCACATTTATAGTTTAATTATTACATATTATAATGTTCCATTAAACTATCTGTTTAGATATTTCTCTTCTCCACTAAGCATATATTTTAATATCTAAAACCTTGGTATTTTCTGTTGTTATTATTCCTAGAACAATATCTGGTAAAACAATGGGTTCTAAAATAGTATTAATTATATTAGTCAAAATTCAATTGTATCAGCAGAGTTATATAAAAAATGTTAGAAGGTGAGTTGAATTATAGATTTGAAAATAATGTGAATATTCATATTATTACAAGAAATAACTCAGAGAGCAAAAGATCCTAAAGGATAAACTCAACCAAAAGATGGTATCATTCAATATTTATAAATACATTTCAAATTTATTAAATATTTCAAATGTTAATGGAAGAAAACATATTCTGAGAAATTTTGTTTATTTCACTTTAAATTACTCCTAAATGTCTTAAACTTAGATGACTATATTTCCTTCTAGGAATTACCTGTTCCCTATCACTAAAAATATAGAGCTGTAGTATGGTTTTTCCTGTTATTTTCAAGTATAAAATTATATTTGGAAAGCAAAAAAACAAACTTCTTCATTCTGGAATCCCTTTAGTTCAAGATTTTCTTTAGAAATATAAGAATTCTGTATTTACAAAAATGAATATTTTATTTTAAAATAACAATTAAAAATGCTTTCTGTCTTATTTTCAAAGTCTGAAATACAGGTCTGGTTTATTTTCTATGTTAGAAAATGCACCTCCTTCTTTACTTAAGAGGTAGGGAAAAATGTCTCATATATTTTTGCCAGCCTTTCAATATATAAGTTGTTCAGTATCGTGGCATATGATCTGTGGCAATTTCTTCAGGGAAGCTTATTCTTACAGTATAAAAAAATCTATTTTAAAGATAACTTTGTGTATGAGAGTGAACATTTCTTCAAAGAGCCAGGAAGCTTAGAAGAGGAGATAAAATGGAGACTTTCTTCTCCTTTGAAGACACAATTGCATATTCATGCAAAGTTGTTTTTTGCATGAAAGGTGTATTTTGCAAATCATTACATGTCATCAAGACTGTTTAAGATTATTCAATTGTATATTATCAAATTATCATTATAATGTTCTATACATTTCTGTTCAGTATAATCAAATGATTAGTGATGACATTCTGCAAGATAATTTTCTGTTTCATTCACTAAAGAAGTGGTGAAGCCAAAAGTAAAATGGTGACTAGGAGAATTAGTCAAATCAACTTGGCAACTGTTCTTCACATTATTGCTTATTTATTATGCCTTCTTTTCCAAGTTACTGAATTTCTTTCTTCTCCCTCTCTCTCTTCCTTCCCTTCTTAATCTTCTCATCCCACTGCTTGCATGGAATTTCTTTCTAACAAAATCCAAAACCTAATATTTTTCCTTCATAGTATAGTTTTATTGCATGAATTCTAAATTTACTCAGTACATTTCTAAAATAAATCCTAGGCTTATGACTTCTAGTTGCACCACATTAAAATCTTGCACTAAGTCAAATATGGTATGTTCAAAGGAAATTATACTATTTATTTAGTATTTTCAATGCCAAGTATCATCTTCGTTACTGTCATCTTTGTCTTCAATATCATTGTCATCATGATCATCATCCACCATTCCTTTAATGATGTAAATCTGACTTTATTCAGTTTACAAAGCAATTTTAGGAAGCAAATAATATGATATTAATTCTGCTGATCAGGAAAATGAGGAACATAGACGTTAACTGATCTCTTTAATTAATTAATCCCAGAATTAAATGACGGGTTAACATTTAAATCTGCATTTGTATGTCTCAAACATTGAGATTGTCTCACTATTCCAACCCAAAACAAAGCATTTGGAAGGTCAATTTAAAATACATTTTTAAAAATGTTTCAGCAATTATGCTTACTGTTCAAACCGTGTGCTTCCAACAAGGACTAATTCATGATAAAATATTCTATGACACATCAGGAGAGAGAGAAAAAATATATATCCTTTCTCTGGATTCCCAAAAACAATATCATCCATACATATGTTCTAAATTTTGAACATATGGTACGGTGGCTCAATCCTGTAATCCCAGCAATTTGGGAAGCCTAGGAAGGCAGATCACTTGAGGTCAGGAGTTCGAGACCAGTCTTGCCAACATGGTGAAACCTCATCTCTGCTAAAAGTACAAAAATTATCCAGATGTGATGGGGCATGCCTGTAATCCCAGCTATTAGGGAGGCTGAATAGGAGAATCACTTGAATTTAGAAGGCAGATGCTGCAGTGAGCCCAGATGGCACTACTGCACTCTAGTCTGGGCAACAGAGCAAAACTCAATCTCAAAAAAAAAAAAAAGAATGAAATGTCAACTTGTAATTTGCTTTTTAGTAACTTTGATGACAGCAATACTTGAACATCAGAGTATGTAACTGCAACCCAGAAGTGAATTGCCTAACATGTAAGTAGATAAGCACTTGAGCGATGCTGTGACTCTTCCTGCATAGCAGAGGTCTTACCTCTGGGTTCCTCTGGCCTTTTTCACTGGGAACATGTTGATAATTTACATTGATCAAGGCTTTGTGGGAAGTCTGGGCAGTATTAGAAAATGACATGCACCATTCACTTGTCCATTTTAGCACTTGCCTAGTTCACCCTTAGTTAACTGACTAGATCTTAATGATTTGAAGGCATGAACCAGATAGTTTTCCTCTTTCCCTCCCTTCCTCTCAACACCCCTTCCTATTTCCTTCCTTCTTCCCCCTCCGTCACTTCCTTCCTTCCTCCCTCTCTTTCTTTTTCCTTCTTTATTTCCTTTCTTCCTTCTTTCCTTTCTCCCTTCCTTTTTTCCCTTCTACTCATTTTCCAATACCATCCTTTTTAATCTAGTCCATCTATCTTCCCCTCTAAACAAGCTAAACCTATGTTCTACTTGCAAACTAAGTACATAGCAGTTATTTCTCATTGGATTAAATGAATTCAACATAAGTAACAGTAGAGCTAAGCTAAAGTTTATAGATTGGTCCATTTTTCAATAGACCATTTTTATATACACTCATCAATAAGCCAAATTTGGTTCCAAATTAAATGTCCAAATTGATTTCTTTCAGAACCTTAAACCATGCCCTGTACATTGTCTGCATTGTCTGACACATAGTATGGTGTAATGAATGTTTGCTGATTGTGGAGAAAAGATGGAAGAAATGAAATTTTTAATCTTGCCCACTTAATAATATATTTAATTTTCTACTGTATGTATATCATATCACACACACACACACACACACACACACACACACAAACACACATATGGAGAGAGAGAGAACGAGAGCGTTTCACTCTTGTCGCCCAAGCTGGAGTCTGGTCTGATCTTGGCTCAGTGCAACCTCTTCCTCTTGGGTTCCAGTGATTCTCCTGCCTTAGCCTCCTGAGAAGCTAGAATTATAGGTGACTGCCACCATATTTGGCTAATATTTTGTATTTTTAGTAGGGAGGGTGGTTTCACCATGTTGGCCACGCTGGTCTTGATGTTCTGACCTCAAGTGATCCACCTGGTTTGGCCTCCCAAAGTGCTGGGATTACAGGTATGAGCTGCCAAGCCAGATCCATATATGGTTTAAAAGTAAAACTCATTATCTATTTTCCGGACATCAACATGATATATTTTGATTTAGTGACTGTGTTAATCCAAGAAAGGGAAAGTGTACATATTTACCTTGGAGAGCAGAGAAAATTGGCCGGGTTTGGTGGCTCACACCTATAATCCCAGCACTTTGGGAGACCAAGGAGGGCAGATCACTTAAGAGTTCAAGACTAGCCTTCCTAACATAGGGAAGCCCTGTCTACACTAAAAGTACAAAAATTAGCTGGGGTGCTGGTGTGTATCTGTATTCCAGCTACTCAGGAGGCTGAGGCAGAAAAATCGCTTGAGCCTGGAGAGGTTGCAGGAAACTGAGATGGCAACACTGCACCCAGCCTTTGGTGATGGAGTGAGACTGTGTCTCAAAAAAAAAAAAAAAAAAGAGAGAGAGAGAGAAGATAAAATTGGAAAAACACTGGAGATGAAGCATAATATAAAAGAATAGGCAAAACGTGAGGCATAGAAAAAAATGTGGCTTCTCAAGAGAAAATTCAAAATTTTAGATATGTATTGACAGTGGATTGACCATTTGAAATATATAATTTGATAGTTAAGCATTAAATAATCTTAAGGAGGAGACAAATCCAAGACAATGTACATATAAAAGTTTAGTTTCACAAATAAACACAGAAAGAGTAGCAGTGTGATCTGTCAGTTATGGACATCCATCCACTCATGATAATGAGATTCTGCATAAATTAACTACATAAATTAAAGACATGAATGAACTGGAAGCTAATTTAACAACATTGCTCAAATTATCTTAATTTGTATTTGCTCTTTTAAATTTTTTAGACGGAATCTTCTCCATTATAATATCCTATTTCTTTATGGCAGAATTACAAGAATAATAAATAGCATATGATTTCTCATAGCCATATATATATTCAAAAGGTGTTCTTATATAGAATTTTTTATGAGTTATTTAGAGAATGTGAACTTTTATTCCATTAACTAGGATTTAAATCATTGTGTTCTAATGTTGAAAATTTTTAAGAAAGATAAAAGTCTACACTCTTTGTCTATATTTCAAATAAATACAGCACTGTGGAAATTACAGCGTTTCTGCTTCCTAAGGGTATGCTTACATGACAGATCAATAGAGCTAGCTTTAAAAATCCCTATCAATGTATGAAGTAGTTGTGATGAAAATTCCCTATTGCTGATAACGTACCACCAAAACTGTCTAGTAGCCAAGGATTCCAAGAAATAATAGTCATGGCCAGGATTAGCACAAAAGGACTATTATAATAATGGAATCCATAACTTACCTTCAGCCTCAAGATGTATGGATTAGTGATGACAACTGCTGACCATACCACGTGAGCAGTTTTCCTGATGAGCATCGTTATCCACAAACGAGAAAACGCTTTACGTCTGTAAGAGCCAAGGAATGACAGTACAGTCTGAATTCTGTATTTGGTGGGACTGGAATTGTGGTCAGAACTCCCTTCCTTGGACATCCTTTTGTTTTCCTTCCTAGCATGCCTCTGTTGCATTGATGCCATAGTTAGCATTGGTTCTACAAACACTGCCATTGCATTTTTAAAAGAACTCAGTTCTTAATTCACATGGATGATCTTCAGAATTGTTTATAAGCTGAGGTGGACTATTTAGGAAGCTGTTCTCTGTGAATTAAAATGGAAAGAATCGAGAAGTATCACCATTTACATTTACTTAAGCCGCTTTTATCTCTAACATTGCCCTGCCTTCAAAGAATATAGTTAACAATAGAAAAAAAAAGATTACTTGATCTTGAAAACCAGAATATAAGAGGATATCATTGAGTAAAGAAGGCAAGAGGAAATTTTTGGAGGTAATAAATACATTTATAGTATAAACTGTGGTGATGCGTTTATGAGTGTATACTATCTCCAAACTCACCTAGTTGTGTACATTAAAACATGTACAGCTTTGTGTGTGTCAATTATAGCTCAATAATACATTTTTATAAGAAAATAGCATGGATAAGGACACTAGCCATATCTGTGTGACTTGAGGGGAGATTCAAGGTCCCATTTGTCAGCAATACACAATCTATTGGCTTGCTGCTTTGTCATCCTTCTGCCATGCTGATTCCATCTCCTACCTTTATCTCCAGATAGGGGGAAGAATGATGAACAGATAATTAATGGACAAGTAGGTAGGTAGGTTGTTAGATAGATAGATAGATGATAGATAGATAGATAATCAGTTGAGGATAAGGCAGGAGGGAAAGTTTCTTCTTTCTGCTTTACAAGTGAGCACAGAAAAAGTGGTCATCTTCACTGTATCTTTTTTAAAGGAACAGATAGTCTACAGCTCAAGGCTAATAATGCTTCCTTGGTTGGAAGAAAGAAATGGGACCTTAAAAGTTCAATAAGGGGGATGGGCACTGTGGCTCACGCCTGTAATCCTAGCACATTGGGAGGCCGAGGAGGGCGAATTGCCTGAGCTCAGGAATTCGAGACCAGCCTAGGCAATGTAGCATAGACCTTTTCTCTACACAAAATACAAAAAATCAGCTGGGTGTGGTGGCATGCACCTGTAATCCCAGCTACTCGGGCTGTTGAGGCAGGAGAATTGCTTAAAACCAGGAGACAGAGGTTGCAGTGAGCTGAGATCATGCTTCTGCACTTAAGCCTGGGCAACAGAGTGAGACTCTGTCTCAGGAAAACAAACACATGATGGGAGAAGAGGAAGAAGGTGGTTACATTCTAAAATTCTCTACTTTGTGCTTTTTACCTTGAATGCGTTTCCATGTTTAGAAGATAACTAAACTGGCCCTGCACAGATGTTACAGGTATTTATGTAATTAACTTTAGGTTTTGATGGAAATATAGATCAATCTTATCTAGCTATAGATTATTAATGTAATAATATAGATTCTGTTGTTTTAGGGTGATACCTAACAGCATGTGAGTTGCAGAAGGTAAGGTACTACAAGAGTCAGTCTAAATGTTTGCTTTGCTGAGAGAGATTTTATGATCCCTAGATAATATTATACTCTCACTTTCATTTCCGGTAACACCATGTATGTTTCCTATTAGACTATTCATCACAAGTTAATGCGTTCAGTTTTTAAATGTGTGTCTTTAATACAAAAGTCTAAAATCTGTTAGGACAATGATATTTATTTTGATTTTACTGCTGTATTGTATAGTAAAAATCTTGGTACATAGTAGATGCTCCACCGATAGTTAGTGATATACAACACAACGATACAACCCAATTCATCCTTAATCCAAAAGTGAAATATCAGATATCACTTGGAAACAAGATATCTAGATATTATTTTCCTTCTCCTCAGCAACTATTATTTCTGTATTTTGTGACATCTTTATTGCCTCGATGCCTTTTATAATTTCTCTGTTGTTTCTATAGAAAGAATTCATTTCAAAGCTGCTTCTTACTATAAACTAGAGGCATACTTACTTATTTTAATTAATTTTTAGACTTTCATAATCTCTCAGAAGTTACAATTCTGCCTATTTTTACAATTACTTTGTTGTTACTTGTATTTTAACCTAATGTTTTTCAGTCACTTATCTCATTAAACCTAATTATCACATACGGGGTTTTACCAGGGTTGTTTTACCAGTTTATAATATTAGGGGAGAACTTCAAAATCACACATTATTCTGCAATTAAAAGTTATAGACCTGGATATCATAGCTTGTAAGTAACTTTTCAGGTAGTGACTTACAGTAAGTTTTTGATCATTCTGACTCACTTAATGTAAACTAAGGTTCAATAAACTTGTACATAAAGCACTGTGTCTAATACCTGGAATGTTGTAGAAATTCATATCTCGTGTGTGTATAGGTGTGTATGTGTGCATGCAAACACACATATATGAATGCAGGTATGTATATATAATTTCAAAGCTATGTGAAGCTTGAAAGCCTTTACAAATAACTGAATACTTCCAGGGATTAAAAAAAAAATACACATTAGGTACAATGTACACTACTTGGGTGACAGGTACACTAAAATCTCAGAATTCACCACTGTGTAATTTATCCATGTAACTGAAAACCACTTATACCTCAAAAGCTGTTGAAAGAAAAAAAAAGGAATTGAATACTTGAAATCAATTTATAAGCTAAACCTATTCTTTCATCCATTAGTTTATCCACTCATTCATTTATACATTCATTCTAAAACACAGATTGATCACCTGCTGTTTCCTTAATTACAATACACACAACAATAAATAGGCCACCATCTTTGCCTCTGAGAAGCTCACAGTTCTGAACTTAGTCATACATGTTAGCAAATTGTTATAATATAATAATATGGTGTTAGATTGTAACAAAAACTGAGTATTGTGGGAGTGTGTATCAGAAAGAACTAGTATATCAGGTCAAGTTATGAGTATGGGCAGCTTATATTTGAGAGTTAGTAATAGAGAATTAATCAAAGCAGCAGCACCAGGAAAATATCTACAGAAAACAATGATTGTGTAATCACATGTTTTTCTAGTCTAAAAGCCACCTTCTAGTTGTAGGCAAACAGTAAAGTTATATTAAAATTTATCTTTAAGAATAAATAGCTTGTGAGTGTGTACAAGTGGACATATAGAAGTGTGTGTTGTTGTATAACACTGACAATGGTCTGCGTCAGGAGGAAGATATCTGGTGTTAGTTATGTGGAACTGTTTTCAAAAAATAGCTATTTATATTAAAAATACCCTTATGAATCACATTTTCCATCTTATGTGTGTGTGTGTGTGTGTGTGTGTGTGTGTGTGTGTGTGTGTATGTTGTTTCCATGAACAACATGAAGAGCTGAGGTTGTCTTAAGACACCTTCAAGCATGTGGGCATTATAGTTGCTACATGGAATAAATCCTTCTGTACCAACCTACTTGAAGTTAAATCTGTATACCTGAGTAGTCCTAGGGAGGTCATGGGTAATTTCCAGAATCTTAAGCATGACCTTACGTAATACTAAATACATGATGCTTTATTAGAGTGTTTATCAGCTATGCTATGAAACAAAAAATGATGTCAGAGATTCCTAGTAAGCCTATATATAAATTACTGTTCTATCTTTCAGCCTCTGGGTTAAGAGAGAGAATGAGATTAGAACTCCCAAAGTACATACATTGGAGAAGCTGTCTCTGTGATTATTTTTCACAATATTGTCCATGACTGTTTTCTTATTATAGATCCACACAGGAAGAACATAGTTGTGCTATGCTATGTCATATATTTATAGAAAGAAAATATTTAGATTCAGAGTTTCTTAAAAAAATTAATTATTATGCCAAGCATGTAATTAGGACCTGCCATTATGCTAAATATTGTACATAAAAAACTGAGGAATTTCACAGTGAATTAAGGGAGACAGACAAGTAAACAGACAATGAAAATGCCAGGAGCTGGACAAATTTTTGAGGGTTTTAACCAATAAATATGTCAGATTTGGGCACTAGAATAATAACTCTGCCATGAGAGTAAGTAGGTGAACTAATATTAAATTAATAAAACAGAAAGTAAAAACTAAAATATTGGAAGACTAACAGTCTCCAACAAAAGGAAAATACAAAGAAGCTACAGGCAGCACACCAAGCTAACAACTCAGTCAGGGTTCCTTGGCTTTAGGCAATCGTAGATCCTGTAGGGTTATGAAGGACTGAATTCCCTGCAGGGAACCCCGGATACTAAGAACTAGGGCAGAGAGAGAGAGAGGAAGAGTAAGTAAATACAGCTCCTGTGTTTCCCTTCTGTACATTCAGCAGGAGAAGGTGAAGAAGAGAATGCAAGAGTGGGAAACAGCAAAGAATCTCAGAAAATGTTTTATTAAATAGAGCCCTAAATATTTACAAGATGTGAAGCTCTGCTCCTTCCCCCTGACATTCACGTCCTCAGCACATTCTTCCTCCATCCATGGCTGGGTTTAGTACTGCTGGTATAAACTCTTAAGGACAAAAAAAAATCCAGTTATCAATTCTTTCCGGTCTCAAAGAAGGAAGAAATGTTCAGGCTAAAAAAAAAAATAGTTTTATTTTAAGCACATGAAATAAAGAAGGCAAGAAAAAGTCTTAGCAGCTACACAGCCAGAACTTTTCAAGAATTAGAAACCTATTATTTGCCTTACAGAATAAAACCCTATAGCCAATAATCGGATGAGAAATGTTCTTAGTGCTCTATACAAGTGTTTCCAGAAAGGGGCCCCATCCAGATCCCAAGAGTATTGGATCCATAGAGTAAAATGAAAGCAAGTTTAGAAACTAAAGGGACAAAGAATGGCTACTCTATAGGTAGCAACCCTCCCCTCTACCCCCAAGGCTGCTGTTTGCCCATTTTTGTAATTATTTCATGATTATGCTAAAACAGGGCTGGATTATTTATGCCTCCCCTTTTTAGACCATATAGGATAACTTGTTGACATTGTCATGGCATTTGTAAACTGCCATGGCACTGGTGAGAGCGTAGCAGTGAGGATGAGGTCACTGTCATTGCCATCTTGGTATTGGTAGATTTTATGTGGCTTCACAAGCTGTTTTCTCAGCCAGGTCTTTATGACCTTCACTTTGTGCTGACCTCCTATTTCATCCTATGACTTAGAATGTGTAACTGTCTGGGAATGCAGCACAGTAGGTCTAAGCCTTATTTTACGCAGTTTCTATTCAAGATGGAGTTGCTCTGACTTAAACACCCCTGCCAGAAGCATCTCTCTGTTTCCCTCTTGGTCTTTGTACTCATTCGTTGCACTCTGTCAGAGGGAGTGAAGCAAGTAGGTCAGTGCATTTATTCCCAGGCTTCTTTACCATGGGATTACTTTGGGCTGCTGTGATCCTCCATTTAAGGCCCTATCCATATTTGTGTCTTTTTGGGTTCCAATAATTAATAGCTGCTGCCTCATCTGAACCCTTCTCACCCAGGATGGGAATAGATCTATGGAAATAGATTTGTCTCTTTTTGTTGCCTTTATACCATGTCTATCCTTTGGTAAACATTCTTTTTGTGAAATTCTCAAATGATTCTAAACTTGTACCAGGAGCCTAATGAAAACAAAAGAATATGCGATTCTAAGAAACACACCTAAGATGTTTAATAAATGCAATTTCATTCTCATTTGTTGTACGTATTAGGTTTATGAGAAGATCCAAGACTAATTTCCATGAGTAGTATATTCTATAACAAGCGTTTAGTTAGCAGTCACATATAAATCTTAATAGGCTCTTTAACATAAGTATGTGATATGGTACGTATGTTGCCATAGGCTTTGTTTATTCACATCGACTTTGTGACCCCACCTAAATCTCATCTTGAATTGTAATCCTCATAATCTCCACATGTCAAGGGAGGGACCAGGTGGAGATAATTCAATCATGGCATTTCTCCTACCTGATGCCTTGTGAAGAAGGTGACTTGCTTCCTCTTCACCTTCTGCTATGATTCTAAGTTTCCTGAAGCCTACTCAGCCACACTGAACTGAGTCAATTAAATATCTTTTATTTATAAATTACTGAGTCTAAGCAGTTCTTTATAGCAGGACGAAAATGTAGTAATACAGTATGTGAGTTTCCCTAACTATGTTTTAAGCCCTTTGAGGATAGGTACCAAATATCACACATAGTTGGTAAAATAGAGTTAAAATATTTGTTCTATGAATGAATGAATGAGTGAATGAATGAATGAACCAATGAATAGATTACTTGAAAGACAATTGTGCAAAGCAAATGACATTATAAGGTAAAAGGACTGATTTTATGATTAATAGAATGCAGAAAAGAGTTATCTGTCTATTTTTAGTAAAATTTCAGATTTATATCCTAAAGATCTTATTCTGCTTAAATAAATTTTTTGTATTTCAGTGTTCAGATTAGGAACCATTAATTGCTTTTCTATTTTTCTTTTTCTTTGCCCTACCTTACTTATGAAACCAAGACCACATCTCTATGAGAGAAAAGGGATTAACCTATTTGGAACTGGAATTTGCATTAACTTAGTAATGAATACCCTAGTCAAGCCCAAAATTAAGGTCTGAGCAAGGGCACCATATTGAGCCTTCTCTATTCTATTCCTAGATTGCATTGTTATTGATGCCCCTTATATAACAAGAAACATCAACTCTGATTAAGAAGAGCTTTAATCAGAACAACATCTTATTAAAAAGAAAACAGAAAGAACCTCTAATACAAAAATGTCTTGCCAATGTTAAAAATGAAGCAAATCCTTTTGTGTCCAGGGACTAATTTTCATTAATTAACATTGTTAACTCTTTATTATGAACTTAACTCTCTCCTTAATTTCTTTTTACATTTCTATCCTTATGAAATAATGTTTGAATGTTTTTTACTAAAATTCATATTCTATTCTTCTTAGACTGTTGGCCCCTTGAGGGAATTGACAAAGGACTATATAACTAGCAAAAGCACCATGTGGAGAGTTAAATTTAAGAAAAAAAAAACCTTGACTTAAGATAAATTGTGGGTTGCCCATAGGAATCTGAAGAAATTGGAGAAAAGCTATTGCATTTAAATAACGGGCTGCCTTTAATCCACACCAATAGCTATTCAGCAATGGAAAAGAAATTATCAGAAGAGAGGCAAGGACTGGAAAAAGAGTCTGTTGTTGATAAGATGAAATGATTCTTGTAGAACATAAATCTATCTTGAGGACTTTTCTGCTCCTTGCTTTGATTTCTACAAAAAAAAAAAAAAAAAAAAAAAAAAAAAAAAAAAAAAAAAAGTGGTATCAGGCAACCCAGATGCTAGAAATTGAAGAAGCAATGCTATAATAATCTGTGATTGGGGATGATGGAGGCACAAAAATAGCAAAAAGTCTGTGAGCAGTAGATGAAGCTAGGGAGACATGTGAATAAATGCCACAGCCCTAGAGCAAAGCACATATTCCAGGATGACTTATTAAAAAGTGTGTTTATCAGAGCTGTAAATAAAATTAAATTTTGGATCAAGTTGCCTATAATGTTATAATGATTATGGTGCTAAGAAATAATATCCTTTAGATTACTTTATGATCAGTTAATTTTTACTGTTAGAGGTATCAAAAGGTTTTTAAATTATAGAAAAAGTTCTGTGCATTACTTTTGCCTGATAATTAAGAAAAGCATTTAATTAACTTAAACCTGTAAATTTAGTTCCTGAACATTAAACATATTGTTTTAATCATGCTTTGGTTTTAGAGTGCTTTAAAAATCTCATTATATATTAAGTGTTAATAATTTTCTTCAAAATTTTTCCTCTCCAACTTAAATCTCTAGCCATAGCAATAATTTTATAGTTAGGAAGTTATTGCTATAACAATAGAAATAAGTGATTAGTGAATTTCCAGACATATCAGTACATTGAACTACTTCAGAAATATCTTAGAATTTCCTCTCAATCTTAGTCAACATCCTGCTCTTCTGTAATATGAAATATAAGGATTCCTTGTTCTGAATGATAATTAAAGTAACCTTAATTTAGAAGGCATGATAATGTTTTAGCTGTAAAAGGTTAATGATGCAACATGACATTGGTTCTATATTGCTTGAATTTGTTATTTAATATTTGAAAGGGATTTTCTTTTCCTTTGTATTATGTTATGATCTATGCAGTACTTTTCCATCCTTTATATGACTTTGTTATTCCTCCAACATATAATCATAATGTCTTTTCTCTCACTGAGCTCCTGAGTGGCTGCAAGGCATAAAAGTGTCTAATGCAAATGCTAGGAAGGCTCTAGTGGACGTCTGAGACCTCAGTCAAGGAACAGTGTTGGAATGCAAGCTTGCTTCACATAAACCTTAAGGCTGCAAATTACTCATCTCGAGCAAAAAAGATACTGTTGTTTTCTTTTGAGAAGCAGATTCATATTACAACTCTACACAGTGCAATCTATTTGAAAGGCATTTTTTCCTAGTCTCGTTCATGTATTTATCACTTAGAAATCTACTTCTAAACACATGCTTTAGATATATTGCCTGTGGTTGGATCCACAAAAATTCATCTCCTGAAGTAAAATTTAGCATCTAGCCCCAGAAAAACCCTTTTCAGAGCTGGAACTCAGGGTCCAGTGATATTTCAACAGCAACAACAACAAAAACTGAAATGCTCCACAGATGATGGCTATTTTATTTCTCAATCTTATTTTGTTTTGTTTTTCCAAGTAAAAGTCATTAGAAAACTGTCATATTTTTTCTGTGTCAAGTTTTTTAAATGAAAAAAACAATAGCAACATACAAATTTATGGAGAAAATAATCTTAATTCTTTTTTGAATGAATTACGCTTTAAGAAAATTTACTACATTGATTTTATGTTTATGCTCCATATCTTAGCTCTGACAGGTAAAATATTCATCTTAAATCCAGTGAGTTTCATAAATTGAAAACTAGGAAAAGCACGAGATTGCAGAGAGCCCTATGTGTCTATTGTAACATCTTTAAATCTTTAATGGAACTGAAAAATCAACTGATAGAATAATTTCTAGTAAATGAGTATGTCTATAATAAGACCAGACAGAATTATGTTTATGATTTGGAAGAATATGATCAAGATGCATTTGTTATATATTCAATATATTATAATTGGGAAGAAAAGATGAAAACTTAGAACATACACAATGGCTTAAGAATGAATATGGGTGCAAAGCAGGAGGTGTCTAGGCAGTAAGTGAGTGAGCAGTCAGGTGCAGCATAGTTTGGTGAAGTGCAATGGAGTGGGAGCAGTGGATTAATCCTAGCAGCCTGTAAATTAGAGAGGTACTTAATCTGGAATTGTAGAAGTACTTTTTTGCATCTTGAAAGAAGAGTTGATGTTAGCTACCCCCAAAATGTGCAGTAAATGAATTCCATAAAGAAAAAGCATGAGAGAACACGAAAACTAATAAAAAAGAGCAAGATATTTTTGAGAAAAGTAAATGCAATGTTTCCTGGTTTCACCTAGGAATTAAAAAGAAACTTATGGTAACTGGAAGGCCTTTAAGAGAACTTGCGAGATGAAACTGAAAGCCTTTATGTGGTGGACTCAAGTCAAAGGCAAGGCTAGCCAGTATCTATGTACTTGATTAGACAAGCTGCAAAGTTAGGTGTTCTGACTTTAAATAATATATGCTTGACCATGAGTCATATTTTTATAAAGGTAACAGTCTCTCTTATTTGTAAATGTTTTGCAAGCTTAAATATTTAAATGAAAAGAAATACACTAAATTTTTTCAAAAATTCACATTAAAATATTTGAAAGCCATTTGAAAAATATTTGAATATATCATTCCTGTTATATAGGTATTTATAAAGTATCTTTATGAACAAATAGATTTGCCAGAGTTCATGAATATGTGTGCAAACCTATTTATTACCTGCCTATATAAAATAATTCTGTTACCATAATGGATGGATATTACAGAAAGGTTTCCTTTTACAGTTAATGTAAAATAGATATTCTTGCCTATCTTCTTTCTCTTCTTTGTATTGATTTATGTTATGATTAAATCCTCAAAAGGGCAATGAATGACAACAAAATTGATTTTTAGTTTCAAAACTGTTAAATAAAACATCTGGCATCATGTTCAGATGCCAGTGTTTAGGGAAATTTCTCCGGTTTTAGAGGTCACTGTATCAGGTAATGTATGAAGGCAAATCCACTAAACATTTTTAAGTAGATTATGTATTGTCCTCAGGAATTTTTTCTGAATATGGCTTGCTTTATATTTTATTTTGCTTACTACCTCCTCCCACCCCCAAATGTCCTGTGCTCCAATCAAATTACGCAAGCTTTAGTACTGAATTTGTTTCTTAGCTAATTACAGGGACTTGGGAAATAATAAAGGAACCAATTAATATTTTAAAAAATGGAAGAAAAATATGAAAGGAAATCATATAGAAGAAAAATATACTTGATGTTTTGCAATGTATCTCATATCTAATTACATCAGACTGTTAAAACCGATAAGATTCATAACATCTGTATCTATAGTCACCATTTTATCTGTAACAATATACAATGTCCCTGGTGAGATTTGTAATAATTACACCTAGTCATCAAAAGACATGTTAAATTATACTCCATTTTCTCTGCTGAAGAAGCCTGAAGCCCTAAAATGCAAGTTATATTACCTGTTTTTTTCCTAAGATTGGCATTTTAGTAGCTAACTCTGGGCCATGTGAAATAAATATTTTCTAAGTATTATGAACTGATAAGATTATATTACATTATTAAGTCTTCATGTTTTTAAGTATTAGGAACGATATTAGTAAAATTTTGTGTTTAACAATATTTTGAAATACACTTGCAATTTTACGTAATATATATGTTAGAGTGGAATTATTAGCATAACAGAGTTTTTAACAATACGAATAATCCTAGTTATTATATTGAAGAGGTTTCCTTTATAGATAAGACCAGATAAAGCTGAGTTTGCTCATACATTCAGCCAATATTTGAGTACCTACTCTGTGTCAGGACTAAAAATAATAGATTTTAAATAATCACAGAATTTGTCTTACAAGAATGGTGCTCCCATCCCTGGGGAGAAGATACGAGCAAGGAAATACACTGTGAAAATAAAATGTGAAAAGGGCTCAGGAGCATTCATAAAACATACATGAAAACTGTAAGTTGCAAAGTTGCTATATAATTACTTTCAAAAGTTTTGCTAATGAATTAGTCCTGATTGAAAAGAAATGCTCTTAAGTGGTCTCCAAGATAGTAAATATTTTTATATTTCTCCACTGAAAATCCTTTTCTACTCTTGTGGACCTGTCCTAATGCCATGGTTAGAGTGATCAGGTATTATATCGCAACCTACTCTGTACCTCTAAGCCTAACATGTTGTTTGTCATTTTAAACAACATATATCATATTTCACATAATTTGCAATAACATTACCTGCAAATATTTTATTATATAATTTTTATGGTTGAAGTGGCAAAAAATGAGATGGTCAGGAAAACATTTAATGCTTTTTGTTTATTTGCTAATTTTGAATATTTTTACATATTAACAAATGATAACGGTTTTGGCACACCATACCACATACAGTTTGCCAATTATTTGACTCAGAGATCATTTAATACCTTAAGAATCAATATTAGTTTAAACTAATGTTGATTAGGAAAATATTTTTGTAATATAATTGTCCTAATATAGTTTTTAAATAAACAAAATTTTCCTAATAAAGTTGTACATGAAAATAATATATTATATATATTTATATTTTATATATTATTTTCCTATACAACTTTCTCTGGTTCCATTTACTAGAGCTTAATTGATATATAAGAATACTCTTATATAATGAAACTATGTTTCATTTTCACTATTTAGTTTAAATATATTTTTAGAATATTCATTATTTAAATGATAATTGGAAATACACTCTGTAGATTTTTTATGTAAAACAACCCTTCTAAAACCATATTAAAAATATAAAAACTGTAGGAATATATTGAAACTTAGTCATATAGGTCAAACAACTTGTCTCCTAATTGTTAATTAAAACGAGATAAAAACTAAAAAGATTAATATTTCCTGCTTTCTAGTAATTACCATTTATATAATTATATTCTTGTTTAAGTATATCTAAATTAGCTCATTAGCCAGAATGGTTGCTTATAAACTTCAAAGAATGAAAAAATCAATTTCATCATATTTTTATACTGATCTCAGGGACCATGGCTAGTATATTCATTACCATCTGTGTACATAGCTTTGTACAGTATAGCATGTGTGTCAAACCAATTACTATGCAAATCCCAAGATCATCCCCACATACACTCTCCAGTGACATGAAATCTTGTCTGCCTTAAATAATCACAAGAAAACATTTTATTCTTAAAATTAATAGTATGTATATTACTCACATTGAAATACATAGGCAACTAATAGTCATTTTAAAATCGGTCTCATTATAAAGAATACATCATTTTAACTTTATCAAAATTACCAAAATACAAACAGAAAATATGAAAGGTAACTTGAAATATTAAATATGCAAAAATATGAAAAATGTTAATATATATGGTAGCTGCAACAGTATGGAAATGGTATTATAAAAATAGTAATAATTTTGTCAATATTCAGCTCCCAAAAAGTCTACATCTTATGTAATTGAGATGTTACTCAATTTTACTTAGTATCACTAAGTACATTTGTAAAAAAATAAATGAGCATTTTACACTCATTTTTAATGTCAAGTAAAAGTACACTTTCTCATTTACCTAATCTCATGAACTCTTTCTATTCCACGATCTTCTTTGTTCTCTCCCATTCAATTTATTTCCCAATTTAAATAATTCAATGTTTCTTTATCCTATTATTTTTCTCCGTTTCACCTCTCTTTAAAACAAACTTATTTTTTCTATGCATTAAAAATAATTTTAGGCTGATTTTTGGAGTTTTGCTACAAACTCTGTTTTTCCTTTAACTGTGTGTAGCATGTGCCTTTCTTGGTTATAAAATTTTTTACTAAGTGCTTTTTTATGTAAGAAAGATGCGATCCAGTCAGTCCTCAGGACGTGAAGTCTTGTAGTAAAAACAGATAAATACACCACTCTATAGGAGGTTCCATTTTACCTAGGACATTCCTCACATCATCTTACCAAAACTGTAGTGTAGGTATATAGCTGGTGCACATACTCACTATGTGCTAGGCAGTGCGAAATGAGGAAGAAATAAGAAAGACCATGTTTCTAGCCTGGCAGAGGCAAAATAGTATGTTAATATAAAAGGAGTGCAGCAGTGTACAGAATAGAGTGTGACAAAACTGCTGTTTTAGATATAATGATTTTGCCATCACAGAGACATTAAAGAAATGGAAGTAGGACTTTGGAAAGAACTATATAAATACCTGGAAGAAAAATGTTCCAGGAAAAGGACAAAAAAAGCAAGTTCAAAAGTGTCGACACAGAAACTAGCAACGTTGTGGTTTACGTGCATCCATGCTGAAGGGGAGAGGAGGGGAGTGAAAGGAACTAAGGATCATGGCAGGGAAGTGGGAGGATGCGCCTTACATTTGGCCCAGGGTAGTAACTTCAGAATGTATTATAGCCACGGTACAATCGTTTAAATTGAACACACACTTTTATTTGAAATGCTAGAGAATTTCCAAAAAATATTGAATAGTGTGCAATTAACTAAAATATTCTGATATTGATTAATAATGGAGGAATTCATGGAGGAAAAGACAAAATAATGACTCACAATGTTTTCATCTTTTCATATAATCTTATATTGGTACGTGGTGAGTGAGGCCTTCTCCAATTATTTTTTCTAAAAGAGCCCATCCCACAGAAATTTTATCCTGCTTAACTTTTCCTCTCGGCACTGTTAACCCAAATGCTATAGTAAATACGTATTTCTTTATTCAGTTTTATCTGTTTTTCCATTATAATATAAATTTCATGAGGGAAGAGAGTTTGTCTCTTTTTTTCAGAATTATCTTCTAAATGGCTTGACTGGTGCTCATTAAATGTTGAATGGCTGAATTATGAATCTCAACTATGTTTATTTTCCTATGATAAGCATTTGCTGAATGAAATAATGAATGGAGAGAAAATGACTTTTATAAACACTGACAAAGTTTATTCACCCAGACAAATATCAACTAAGCTTCCCAACCTTCTCTTAGGCACTTCTATGTGCTTCCTTGTAAACTCCAGGTTTAGCAAAAGAACCTTGCTAAATCAGTTTTCCAAAAACCCCATCCTTGATATTTGACCATTCTTCATATCTAATCCAGTTCCTCATCTTCCACCATCACTTAGGTGACGTCTGACTACCCTGGCTGGTCTTAGCAAGAATCCTATTTGAACCATTTAACCAGAATCCCCTTACCCTGATCCACTGACCTCCACCCAAACCTACTCTTTGTTTATAAATTCCTAATTGCCCATGTGCATTCAATGTTCAGCCCAGTCTCTCTCTCTCCTGCACCCACAACCTGCTGGGCAATGGCCTACTCTCATGATGGTCCTGTATATAAAGTCTTCTTTACCATGCTTTAACAAGAAACATTGAATAATTTTTTAACACTACTCTGATTATTTCTTCTGTTTTCTACTGTAGTTTTAAATAAGATCTATTGTTGGTCTTCCTCCAAACTGTTTCTTAAACTGAAAATATTTCATATTATAATCTTTTATCATTCAAAGAAGTTCCTTCCATATTACAATTATAAGCTATTGTATTTAAACACATATTTTTAAAAAATTCAAAAAAATTACATTCTATTCTTAACCAAGTTAGTGACAAATTTAAATGAATCTTGCCTACATGAATAATTTCACAATGTTCTAACTGCAGAACAAAAAAGAAAGAATGTCCACTTTTCATAAATGTAAATAAAATTCAGATAATTATTTTTGTAAATTATAGATTTTTTAGGTTTCCAACTCTAAAAATAATACTTTCTTAAAATTATGAATAGACCAGAAGAATTCAGTTTATAAATCAAGTTTTTCTAAGATAAACTATAATAATATTTTTCTCTAAAACAGAATAAGAAGGAAATTATTTTACCTATTTTACTTTCAAATGTACCTAATTTTAAAAAATGGAATAGGTAACTAATAATATTTAACCAATAATAGTTACCCTTAAATAGTTAAATAAGGCAAGACTCTTTGGAAATGCCTGACGCATAACGTTTTATTTAACATCGATCCAGTTTACCTAACATACTTATTTTTTAAGAAAATCTATATGTAAGCAGTATAAAATGAAAAAAGAAAAACTGAATATTACCAAGGTAATGTTACTTGATCTTTGTGTTGAGACATGTTTATTTCAGCAATTTCTCTCTTCCTAAAGAACATCACTTTTTAAAAATTATTAATCATTTACAATCGTGAATGTTGTACCTACATATTCTTTCAACATCTAGTAATAGAACCCTGTATTTTTGGTCAATGTAAGTCAACCTTACATTACCTCAGAAATGTCACTCCCTTGACACTTAATCATGTCAAAACAGTGGAATGTATGTCACGTCTTCTTTGTAGCAAAGATTCCTAAAGGAACAACACAAAACCACTGTGACATTTTTCTAATTATCGATCATTTCCTGTCCAAGCAGTTGAAGGTCACTTGTTAAACACGTAAACATTTGGTTCATTTTGGCATTTAAGATTGACTATGATACTAGAAAAATTTGTTACATAATTTTACATTTATTTCCTATTAAACTCTAAATTATTTGATCACTGCCTTTTAGTCTCATTAAAGACTGTGTATATATTGGAAGAGAACTATACTGTAAATTCCATAAGTTCTCTGAACACTGGAGTTGTGTTTATGTGTCCAAATTTCAACCCCCAGTGCAGACACACAATAGATATTTAATGGATGCTGTTGAAAAAAATGCAGAAATGGATATCACTTGTCTCACTCGTCTTCAAACTTTCCTGCATAGTTCGTAACACGAGTCTTTTAATGAATAATTGCTTTACCATGTTATTTCAGTAACATTTCAAATTTAAATTTGAAGGGGAATTGGCAGAGTTCTGTGTCAATGCTCACTGAGTCAGCAAGAGTGTCATTGGAGAGGATTTGAAAGGGATAAGAAGAAGAACAGCTTTGTACTTTTCTGCACTATGAGCTAATAAATAATGTCCTGTTTATGGAACAATATCAGGTTGGAGTAATTTGCTTTCAAATAACAGAAACCCAATCCAAATAGGCTGGATACTGAAGGGGACATTTTTTACACACTATCTGAGTATTTCAAATAAGAATTGATCTTGTAGCATGGTTTGGCAAATTTTATGTTTTTTCCTTTTAAGTTAAGTTATTCTCACGTTCACAGGATGACTTCCAAAGGGTTATGTTCTTTCTTGTTCACCCTCAGGATAAATTTATGTTTCCTTGGGTGTCATTTTCAGGAAAATGAGGGATTTTTCTTACTCAGATATCCATACTCAATATCTCCTGGGCTAAAGTGGACTGTCAAGGTCATATATGAACCATGCATATATCCAGAAGAAGAAGGTATTGCTGATTTCTTTAAGGCACACTTGGGGCTGTAAGTAGTGAAGCAAGTTTCACAGTTTGGAATGACTACTTAAATTTAAAGAAAAGAAAAGCAAACTTCTATGACCAAAGGAAAGGGAAAATGAATGTGAGAAGTCAAGAAGGGAACATGTTCATCAATGCGATTTGAGTAATATTGATATAACTTAGAGCATTAAGAAAGTGCAGGCTCAGAAATCAAATGACCTTGGCTCAACATAGAACATCCAATCTACGAAAATGTAAACAAAGGCAAATCATTTAATGTCTTTTTGTATGTGTTTTACACCTGAAAATGACAATAATAACAGGACATACGGCAAAGTTTCATTGTGAATTTTAGCTGGGATAATAAATGCAAATTACTTAGTAAATTGCTTAACACCAAGTAAATGCAAAATAAATGTTCACCATTCTAATAATAATAATTGTTATTATAATTACATTTCTCTATAATGGACATATATTATCTTTATAATTAGAAAAATAAAGAGCTGAATACCCATGTCTAGAGCATTATTGTCAGGACTGAACACATTAATAATCCATGTGTTTATTTCCAGTATAGCAGTTGTTTCATTGGTCTGAAATCATTTGCTTAGCTGCCACTAGACAGTTTATTAAAGTTCTTTGAAAGCAATATCTCTCCATATACCTTTATAACCCAAAGAGCAACTGCAATGTTTGACATATACTGAATTACAGTTAGATGCTTATTAAAAATAGTAAAAGAAAGAAGGAAGATGGAAAGAAAGAAAGGAGGAAGAGAGAGGAAAATGATATTAAAAGAGAAAAAATGGTTAAAAGGGCATGTAAGAAGATTATTAGCCTGGGGGAGCCATCTCTGAAAGGTCATGAGATGTGTCTGTATTAATTTTCTGTGCTGTCATGTGATTACATGTCTTCTTTGTGTACTCTGTAGTCAGAACTTACATGAAACTACCAGACAAAAATTACATGTAGATAGTTATGTCACAATCCGAAAACAAGCCAACAACCACAATAGGCAAATTAACAAAGTATTGACTATTCAAAAATGAAATGAACAGCTTCTTGCCAGAGACATTTGGAGATACTAGAAATGACTTGGAGAAAATTTTAAAGGAAATTCATTAATTAGAAAATCCTTGGTTTGAATTACAAGGTTCTCTTCAACTCTGGAGATTGTGTCAACCCTAAAACTTGCTATATTTGTAAATTAAATATTGAAATTAAATATTGAACACTGTTAATTTTCAAAGGCAATATACTCTATTTAACAAACAGTACTAATGCTTGTTTTCTGGTATGTATACTTTGCTTCTTATCCTGATGTCACGGCTCAAGTGAAGAGAATTTAAAATAGTTTTATGGATGGCAACACTATGTGAATTTAACAAAATTGCATTTAAAATTTTTATTCAATAAAAATATTCTTTTGAGTAAAAAAATCTATCATATACAACACTTAAGAGCCAAAATCAAACTCACTTTCCAAAGATAAATCATTTCAATTAGAATTTTTTAAATGCTATACAATGCAAAAATGATGAGTGCTTATGTTCTCGTGTTTTTTTTTTCAATAAAGGATAACTGATTCAGGAATTCTGCACCCTCTCTCTGTATTTGAGGAACAAAGACTACATTTCACATTTGCTCTACATGAGGCAATGAATAAAAGATCATAGATAAAAGAGGACCAGTAAATCATCATTTGCATTGTATTGATGTTTACTGAGGTATAAAATCCCCTAGAATTTCCATGTGCTATCACATTGTTATGGAGAAGGTACTCTCTTAAAATAACAGAGGATTCAAAATATATATTTGCATGTGAGGAATAATCTGAGATGTGTGCTATGACAAATTCCTCAGGAAAAAAAAATCACAGGTTTATTATACCATAAGAGATGTTGATTTTATATAAGGCTTTGTTTTACCTTATTTAATCATTTCTAGAAAACACATATGGCAACAAATAATGACTGATCCCTAAAAGCATTATTTAAATAGTAAAAGATAAAAATAAAATAGGTAAATGTCTTGATTTATTAAGAAATTAAATGTATGTATTTATTTTAATGAATTTCAAATTGAAGAAGTAATTCTTCAATAATATATTTTCTAGATGTTGAAATTGAGGCCTTAATATAAGATCAAAAATTGAATCAGAGTTAATAAATATAACAGTTATTTAAAAGGGTACACACTAACATCAAATTATAGGACTGGTATCTTCTGATGCGTTTCTACCAATCCTTTGTTAAAAAGCAGCTTACAATCATTGTATGATATTGCTGCCTTGGTCTGTTTAAAACATAAATTATAAATATTTGTTTGGGGTGGGTAAGATAGTTAAGTATAAGTTGGCAGTGGTACGGTAGAAATTTCAAAGGCATAGCTGTAAGTCAAATTATTCATTTGAGTTTTAGGAAATTGCCAGGCATGATAACAGTTCATATCGACTAGGAAGCAGATGAAGCAAGGGATGGTTGGTAAACATAGATTAAAAAATAATAAGAATAGAAAAGCAATTAAGATTTGTATGGAATTACAGAATTTTAGATTTGGAAGAGATCATAAACTATTATTATTATTATTATTTGTTGAAGTACAATCTACTAAAAATCATGTCTTAAGGGGATAGCTTAAAGAATTTCTATAACTATACACAATTGAGTAATTGTCACTAAGATCAAGAGAGAGAATGTCACAAACACCTCTGAATCATTTTTGTGTCCCTCTCAGTTAAAAACTTTTCCCAAATATAATCACTTATTGAATGCTGTCATCTTAGACTATTTTACCCTGTTTTTAAATGCTATAATTTTATTTTATTCAATAATATATTTGAGATTTATCAATGTTGTTTCATGTAGCATCATTTATTTCTTTTCAATGCCATATAATAATATATATTGCGGCTATACTGATGTAGTGTGGGAGAGCCCTAAAATTGAGGCTTAGTCTGGAAACTTTCTTGATTTCACCCAGGAAAGAATTCAGGTTGAGCCAGTACTGTTAGTAACTTTTATCGAAGCAGCAGTGTGCAACAGCAGCAGAGATACTGCTTCTTGGAGAGCAGGGCTAACCCACAGGCAGTGTGCCCAGAGAAGCAGCTCAAAAGCAGAAATGTAGTCATATTTATATCCACTTTTAATGACATGCAAATTAAGGCATAGATTATGTAGAAATTTCTAGAAAAAGGTGGTAACTTCCTGGTTGCCAGGTCATAGCCGTGGAAAAGGACAGTAACTTTTAGGTGTTGCCATGGCAATGATAAACTGACATGGCACACTGGTGGGTATGTTTTATGGAAAGCTGTTTCTCCCATCACTGTTTTAGGTAGTCTTCAATTTGATCTGGTATCCTATCCCTACCTCCAGAGTCAAGTCCCACCTCCTACCTCAGTTCCACTGTTTACATATTCTTCTTTTAAATGAACATTTTACCTGTTTGAAGGTTTTACCTATCGTGTTGTAAACTAATATAAAAATTCTTGTCCACTTCTTTATTAATTATAACTGCTCAGATGTTTTTGGTATATATCATGGAATAGAATTCTTCAGTCACAAGGTAGATATATCTTTAACTTTAGCAGGATTTTTAGAAGTTTTTTCCTAGTTTGCAACAATTTATACTTCCACTTACACTGTAAATATTTTAGTGGCTGCACATTGTTGCCAATGTTAATTATTATTTTTTTCTTGTTTTGTTTTTGTAATATCTCATTTTGGTTAAAGTATCCACTTCCCTGATGACTAATGGCATTGAAAACGATTTCATATACTTATTGACCATTTTTATATACTTAGATGAAATACCTGTTCAAGATTTGTCTCTACTTTTTAAAGTTTAGTCTTTTTTTTTTTTCTTATTGACTTGTAGAACTTATTTACACAATCTGTTTTGGTTTTGCTTTTTAAACTGGTGAGAAATTGAAGGCTGTAAATGTTAGAGAACTTAAAGTTGCAAATATAAGGTTGGAAGAACAGAAATTGTGGCACAATTCTACTGTATTGCAGTACAACACCTTTTCTAATAAACCACCGCAACAACAAAAAAAAAACAATTGAAAACTTTATAATAATAAACATATTATCAAAGGACTTCTGTTTCTCTGTTTCTAATATATCACAGGCCTGAACACAATCTTAGTCACCTTAACTGCCTTTCCTCACCTCCCCAGTTGAATTTGGTTCCTAAAAACACACTGAATGTTAGAATGAAAGTGAATAAGAAAATTAATTTTCTCCTATTTTTTTATTAATTAATCGAAAACAATACAAATAATCCCAAAATAAATAAATAATTAAAATATATCATAATTTAGAAAAGATAAGGAGATATTTCAAAAATAATTTTTAAATAATCTGAAAAAATGTCTGCTAGTCACAGGATAAAAATAAAAAGGAAAAAGATAAACATTTTATTATTGTCAGTGATTTAGAAGTTTTGCTGAACAGAGAATATAAGGAAGCAGAATATTGAATGCTGGGGCAGTAGAAATAAATTTAAAAAATGAAACTAGAATATTTGCATATATACCTTGATAAAATTATATTGCAATTCTTTACTCCATAGGAAATGAAAATATCATACTCTAAAGTTCTGTTATTTTACTAAGAATTGTGGACTCTAATTAAGAGAAAGCTATAAGTGACCAAATATTTCCTTGTAACTGAATAATAAAAACAAGTGGTGTAAACTGGGGTGTATGAAAAGCTCTCATTTGTCTGATGACTGAGCTTTTTCATTTCTATACTTTTATTTTCCTGAATGCAAGTGAAGTGTATGGAGCACAGATTAGAGTTATTGTCAGTTATTACAGCACGAGCAGCATTAGTTTCACATGTCCCAATTTTCCCCTTTATTATTGCCTGTTAGGTGGTGCTATGAGAACCAGGCAGACTGCACATGCACGAAACGGGGAGTCTTGTACCACCCAAGAGGTGAATCAAACAAATTTGAATTGAGATCTTATATACATGGCCTGCCTCTTCCCTTCTTAAGGATAGGGAGAGAAACTCCCCTCAATGTAAATAAATTCCCCTTAGGGAAAGAAAGGAAAGTTCCCTAAATATATTCTCTTTGAATAAATAAATGACTCCAGGGAAATAGAAGTGTTTCCAAATTTATAACCCTAAAGTGTCTTCATGGCTCCAGATTACATTCCATTTTGGTATGTAAATACACACCTATGGAAAGTTTAACTCTTTATAGAATTCTGTCTTTTTAGTCATCTCTTTGAATCCCAAGCTATCCCTTACTCCAAGTCCTATTTGTTTGGAAAGCCCTAGCCAAGCAAAGAAATGAAAATATATCTCTAGAGTCCTACAGTAGCTTTTGTTTATGTTTTAAACTTTTTCACCCACCTTTAGACTGATACATATATTTTATCATTCTTTCCAAATGTTGGTATACTTTTTTCCCAACTGCTAATTCTAACGTCGAAGGTAGAAAATATGTTAAAAAATTTATAAACCGATAAGCCTAATGATTTTATTTTACATTTGTAGTTCTAATTTGAATGCCCCTCCCTTATCACAAACCTTCAGACAACACAACACTCTACTGTGGTAGTGTATTTATTTTTCAACACTATTCTGTAATATGTCACAGTGGAATTGCCTACATCTATGACATCTTTGTCCAACTATCTCTTGTGTAGTTGTTATACATGAAAATAAAGCAGAATGTTAATTACGTTGTTGGACAAAATTAAAGTAATTGCTAATGCTATTTTAATGTAGTATTCTGCTTTCACTGTAATATTTTTATCTGTTATTGCAGTATTATTGAAGAAAATTCTACTTTATTATTATTTTGAGCAATTAGAATGGGGAAATATGTTTTTAAAGTATGTTTGTAGGAAATAATTATTTCGGTGAGAAACATTTTAATAAGTTTATTTATTTAAACTGAAGTAATGCAAACTAAATTCTACTTATGCATTAAACATTTTATTTTCCAATGACACTGCGGTTGTCCATGAGATAATGTGGGAAAACTCGACCACCAGTAATTATACATAATTAGAGGATTTTACAGTTTAAGAGCATTAAAGCATTTTAGTTATTATTTTATCAAACACTTGTATTTTACTGGTGTGAAGCTGGGTTCTTGGAGAATTTAAGTGACAAGTTTAAAAAATCATCCAAGGTAACCTTCTGAATATAACACACTGAAATAAGCTAGCATTTGCTCTAGATTCACATATATGTTTATGTGCCACAAACATTTCTCAATAGTTTAAGGCAAGCATTTCTGTGTTTAGTACATATAGAAAGCAGAAAACTGTTTTATGTATTTTTTATGTTACTGTATTTCTGTGAAAATATTATAATGAAATTACATTAGTTTAGGATACAGAGTAAATTGTAGGTTGTTCATAAATGGGTAGTATTTAAGTATTAGGCCATGTTGCTGTGTTTCATCCCCACCTGAGAATTTTCATGACTAGTTCCAGGATGGTCAGGGGGAAGAAGCTGCAAGCCAGGCCTCAGGAGAGGTCTTTATTGCCTTCACTACCAGGCAGTGTTTTAATCTACTTGTCTTAGGTCCTTAGAGCAGGTCTGACCTCATAATTCTCTCCGCTAAATCACAAGGCAGTTTCCTCTTTTGGTGCCACCCTTCCAATATTGTTCTCTGAGGTGTGTGTGTGTGTGTGTGTGTGTGTGTGTGTGTGTGTCTGTGCATGTGCGTGTATGTCTTTCTTCCTGACTTCCAGAGGAAAGCTCCTAATTCCTGATTCAACTTTATGGCAGGCTTTGGCTAAAAATGTAACGGCTGTAAGTGTATACTCCCTACATGGAACCCAATGCTTTATCTGTTTTGCATTAGCAGAACCAGTGTGGGCAGCACATGAGACTGCTCAGCTCACCATTTCTCCCATCCTGGCTGATGCTGAGTGATGTGATTTTCTGCAAGGAAACGTTGTCTTAGAATTCAGGGTACATTTAAAACTTTACGATGCCATTATATGTTTGAAAACCTAACTTGTCAATGGCCTTGGATATATAAAGCTGCTTTCCCTAGCCTACAAGGTTTATTATCCCATCTGATACCTCTATCTCATGGTTTGCTTCGGACAATAACCAAGCTGTCATTGGCTTGTCCCACAGTGGTTGTCACAGAGTCCTCTAATATGCCTTTCTTCTGCTTATTTTAATAGTATTTTTTCTGTTTAAATTATTTTCAACTCATAACTCTTGTATTTATCCACAAAACCCTTTTAAAACCATTTCAATCTTTTTCTCTGAAGCAGTGTTTCCCCAATTCTCTCTACCTATCCTCTATACTATAACTGATTTAGTCATTCATTTTTTCATTCCCAAACACTTTCAGGAAAAAAACAAAAACTTTAAAGCTGGAAATAAAATGACGAAAGTAATACTATGATAAAAATAAATAAATAAGATAAAAAAATAAGTGGAGAGGAAAATGACAACAAAAAGATATGTAGGATAAAGACAAGAATAATGTTAGATGCAAACTGATTCTTTAACAACTATCCATGTACTATAGATAATCTGTACAATAGTTTCTAACATTTTAATCCCAACTTGAAGCATATAATTAGTTGTAAAATTTATAGTCTCCCTAATTTAGAAACAAAACTGTTTGAAAGCTCAAGTTTCCCAAGTAGAAATCTGAAAGCAGGCCAGGCACTTGGCTGATGCCTGTAATTCCAGCCCTTTGAAAAACTGAGCCAGGAGGATCCCTGGAACCCAAGAACTGGAGACCAGCCTGGGTAACAAGAGAAACCTTGTCTCTGCAACAAATCCAAAAATTAGCCAGATGTGGTGGCATGTGCCCGTAGTCCTAGCTACTTGGTAGGCTGAGGTGGGAGAATCACTTGAGCCTGGGAGGTCAGTCCTGCAATGAATTGTTTCACTACACTCCAGCCTGAGTCACAGAATAAGGCCCTTTTTCAAACAAACAAACAAACAAAAAGGAATCTGAAAGCAATATTTTTCCTGTTATCTTCACGATATACTTAAAGTGGGCAAAACTATGACTTTTAGAGATATTTATTTTAATGTATGTCAATATCATAACATTACCTGCAATTCAGAAAAGAAATAATTCTACGAAGGAACCAACAAAACAGTTAAAGCAAGAGTCTTCAAAATTCTGATCGAATGCAGTGGAAGATGATAGCATACAGGTGTGGGATCAGAACCACATGCTATCTAAATGTTTCACTTATGGAATCTCCCTCACTGACAGCAGGTATTTTTAAGTGATTTTTAAATAATTTTGCCTAGGTTCATATGTGGCCCCAGGGAAACACTGCCAGTGACTTGGGCATGGCATGAAGGAAGAATCCTAGATGCCATCAGTAATTTTAAGGCATGGATGTTCAGGCAGTACTCTCTACATGTTATTTTTCTTGATTGACCTTAGCCATATAATGGGCCACAGTAACAAATACCCATTGTGCAGCTATTCGAGATTGCCTTTTAAGCAAGGATTCTAAAGTTTTAACAGTAGTAATTTGTGAGTAGAAATGCTTCTCTACTCCTGTACTCTGATAGCCTGAATGACAAGATAAATGGTTTAGTATAAAGCCACTCCAACATTGCTCTCAGGCATAATAAGAAAGTAGTTTCAATACAATACCTTAAAATCCCATAAAGTTAATTTTTAGGGGTTGAATGGTGGGAAGAATTGACTGAAAATACTCAAAAAGTCAGATGTAAGTGGAAAATCAATCAAGAATAGCTAAGGGACTCTTAAAGAACAAAAAGAAGAAAGCTGTAATAATTAATTTAAGATATAAAGAACTATAATAATGCTACATCAATAATGTTAGTATAATATTAATATAAGAACTGAAAAATTAATACATGGAACATCATAGAGTCCAGTATTCACGTGTATTTGGTTATGTGATTTGTAATCAAGGTGATGACCTTGCAGGGTAGTGAGAAAAGGTGATATTTGATGCAATGGTCCTGAGCTAACTGACTATCCACATAGAAAAATGCGATCTCGGCCCCCACCTCAGACTGAACATAAAGATTATTTCCACGTGAATTACAGACTTAAATTAGAAAGGTAAAAAACAATCAAGATTTCAGTGAAATGTATAGGATAACTACCAGACTTTGCAGTGATAAATATATCTTAAAGTAGACACTAGTCACACAGGAAAAAAATTTAAATTAGATTCCATTTAAGTTAAAAATTACTCTGTTTATCAAGAGTCACCCTTAAGGCAGGGAAAGGGAAGTTGAGTGGCAGAAGATATTTGTTGCACATATATCTCCATAAAGAATCACATCCAGAATATATTTTAAGTTTCTAAAATTCAGTAAGAAAAAGATAGATAATACAATTCAAAAATGGACAAAAGACTTGGATATCTATTTCAAAAAACAAGATATGCAGATGACCATTAAATACATTAAATACAAAACTTACATCTAGAAAATGTGGATAAAAAATCCAAAGTGATGTCATTACATACCTACTGGAATGGGTAAATTTTTAGAGAGGGAAAAAAAATAAAAAGGACAATAGTAACTGCTGACAAGGATGTGGAGCAATGAACTCTCATACACTTCTTGAGAAAACAAGGCCAGGACTAGGGAGCTGAGAGAATTGCCTCAGGCTCAAAATTGCGGGTGGCACTCACTCTCTGGGTCATGCAAATACCAAGTATAAATCACCACAATCACTCCTGAAAAGTATTTTTTGTATATGACCAAAGTATAAGCTCATATCCATCAATTCTTCTAGGTATATACTCAACAAAATAAAGGTCATACAGTCAGCAAAAGACAAGTACATAAATGTTTATAGTAACTAGGACACTTCAAACTTCTGTCAATAGAAGAATTAATAAACAATTTATGGCACATTAATAAAATGGAATACACTGTACAGCAGTGAGAATTTTGAACAAGTATGTACATCAAACTGGATGAATATTGTAATATAATGTAGCGTTAAAGAAACCAGACACAAAGAAGTATATATTAAATTATTATACATGTCAAACACTGGTAAAACTAATCTATTGTGTTAGAAGTCAGGATACTTATCGTATTGTAGAAATTCATTGATTTATTCACCTACTTTTAAGATACATTTTGTATATATGTGTTCAGCTAAACATGTGTGTAAATATTTAACTATGTGTATGTTCAATTTATATGTATATGTTCAATAATTCAGTTTATACAAAATAAAATAATAAATCATATTAGAAACAATTAAATAGAAACTAGATGGAGGGAGTCTTCAAAAGTCTGAAAGTGATGAATATTTAGTATGTCTCTACACTGAATGCCATGATCAATAAGGCCTTATATGACTGGTAACATTCACATGGTCCAAAACAGTTTCATACTATCTCCATATTTATGGGGATTCATCTACATAGCTCTTTCACAGACATCCTTGTCATCAAATTTTCACACTTAGTTTCTCAACGTTCCTATTCATGATCAATAAGCAATCACGCCAATTAATACCTTAATAAATTTGAATATTATATATTGTTTATCATAGCCATTTTGCTTTTTTTTTCCAATTGCCTACTTTGTTTTCAAAGTGTCCAATTTAAAAATCATAGATGTATAGAATGTGAAGGAGAAAAATAATGTGTGTGAAATTCATTCTAAGTATATAAGAACAGATTTATACCAAAAATAAAACCAAAACTACTAGGACAGTGGAAAAAAAACACACATGTCAGTTTTAAACCAACAGCTTTCTATACAATATAATGGAAAATAAGCATCTGATATTTTACATAATAGTCAATACTGTAGCACCCTGAGCTTGACTAATATTTAGATAAAATCAACTTAAAATTACCATCAGGGAGACATGGCCATAAATCTAACAAGGTTGCCTGGGATATCAAAACGCTGTCCTTATTATTGACATGATAATTTAAAGTAGTTTTAATAAGTCAAATTCAGGCATAGAAGAAAAGGCACTCAGGGGTTCTTCAGGAGTAGCAAGCAGAACAAACAGCTGTAGGAAGTGAAAATACGAGCGATCAAGGAATCAAGATTGGTGAGGGCTGATGTTTCGCCTAACTCATGTAAATCAAACTATCTGTGCTTGAGAAAATACAGCCATTTTACTCCTTGACATAGTTTCCTGTAGCCATTAATAAATCAGCAAATGAGCTCAGTGTTAAGGAAATTAAGTTGTTTTATCTCCTCCACCAATCTTACACTGGTCCTAAGCTGGAAGATGGGATCTTTCAGTTTCTAAGCAACACTCTTGAGTTGAACACTCTTGAGGGATTGCAGCATTATGACAGCTTATGAGAATAAGGGAATAGTCGCCCTCTTTTTCACAGCAGTCAAGGGGAATGAATCCATTTGGTGTAAAGACTGAAGAAAGACATTGTCAAGGAAGACATCTGGGCCTGTGTAAATCACACATACCATTAATTCCTCCTGATTTTGGTGCTGAAAAACAAGACTCCTAGGAAACAGATTACTGGAAAAATCCAGTGCTCCAAAAATGACTCTCCAAAATTAGAGAATTACTATGCAGCCCAGGATTACATATGAATAACTGTTTATACAATATTTTATAGATAATATTATGAAAGAAATAATTCTTTTATTCACTTATCTTTTCTCTTTTGTTGTCTAATAGTTTATATTATATTATAATTGGCCACAGCAATTTTTAAAGGCCAGGATGGTTTGTCATGTTCTCTTGATATAGTCTATTTCCTGGCATACAGTAAGCGCTAAATAAATATTTGTTTAACTAATACTTTTGACTATTGAAAAAATCTACAGTTTGAATAATTTGTTACATATTATAATAATGATTTACCCTAATATGAGGTTTTAAAGATTGCTATTTGTGAATTTAGTAGAGGATCCAGTGGAAGAACCAGCCAACATTTGTTATTGCTTCCAATGTTAGAAAGATAAAAATTATTTTTATTTTATTCCAGAAAACCGGAGAAAGAAATTTCTATTTACATGTTAATTATTTATTTTTAAGTGACTTCTATTTGACTTTATCACACCGAGAAAAATATTTTTTCTACTAGAAATCTTTATAGGCATTTTAGCATTAATTTTTAAGTGAACGTCTCTATGCAAAACTCTTACTATATCTACGACTCTTGATCCAGGTAAATTTTAAATGAAGGAGTGTTTTGAAACATAGTGCTCATCACTAAAGTGCTGCTGCAAGAGAATGAGGCTCCAAAGCCAGGGCCGAAAGCGCGTTCTGATGTCAGTGGCTGCGGCTGGTGTTGGGCAGGTCGCCTGCAGCGGTAAGCAGGGACAGAAGGAGGGTCCCTGCAGTTCACCTGTCAGTGCTGAGAGGGGTTCTCATCTTCCTGGCTCTACAGTTAGCTCTATTTGACTGGAATGCTCTCCAGGCTTTTCAAGCAACGTTGCCTTTTCTTGTTCCCTCTGAGAACAGTCTGAAGGGCTTTTTTTCCCCTTCAATATGTTAGCCATAGTCCTGACAAAGCAGCAAAACCACGGCTTCCTAATACTGCCGAGACACATCTCTCTGGCAATTTTCTGCCTGATAGATCCTTAACATTTCCTATGGGTGAAAATCATAGGAACGTGTGTGAGGGGGGAAAATGATTCTGCTGTTATTTGACTTCTCATAGATGGAAAATTCTGCTCTATCAGCCCATTTATATTCAGACCATCACAGATCATAATTCTCTGGGCTAATTATTTTGTTCCTGAGTGAAAAATAGATGTTAGAATTTTTTGGGATGCAATGAATAAGTGGTTCCACAGTTACAGAATGTATACTTGACCCCTGCTAATTGTTTTAAATATATATTCCATTGTTTCCAAGGGACTAAGTGGGGGAAATGGAGTTATTCTTAAGGAACCATGGGAATTCTGGCTTAGCACAGTGATGTCTAGGCCACCCATATGTCCAGGCACAATATGAATAAAATAAATGTTTGGGAGATGAAAAATCATTATATAATGATGGTGCCTGCCAGGCAGGTAAGCAAACCTCACATACCAGCTGATTGCTTGAAGCAAGTGTGATTATAGGAACCTCAGGGTTTTTGTTTTTATTTTGTTAACACAGGCTGACAGGAGCCACAGTCTTCTCAGTGAAATGCAGCGGACCATAGGTATATATGTAGGGGCAACTCTGGGAAGAGTATGGTATCAGCACAAATGCATCACCCCAGGAAACACAAATGTGTACAATGCCTTCTCAAGGTGAGTCAAAGTCACCATCCTTGGCACATGTATACAACATTAGCCTCAGCTTTATAGTTTACAGTAGTGAAAGAAGGAACACAACCTGAAAAGGTTAATTTTTTTTTCCACTCCTAATTTGAAACATTCATCTTCCTTGTAGAAATTGTGGCAATAAAGAGTTAGTAGAAAAGCTGAAGTTATAGCTCAAAAGTTCAATAAGCTTCTAAGAGCACTTAATGCTCAAACAGCCTAAAAGTGTTTTTACGGAGATCTATGGGCAATTTACTCCTCAGTTGCATTTTGTTTTTCCTATGAAGGGAAATGGTTGTATATTTCCCCATAATATTTAAGACACAAAAATATTAGTTAAAATCTGTACACTGAAAAATCTTTCAATGCTCAGTGTACCTAGTGGGTGAAAGTTGATGTAGGTGGTTATAAAGGGAGTTGGATTCTTGGGGTATCTTATAGGTCCAATGCTGAATAAAACAAATTTTAAATTATTACTGCAAATTTTAAAAAGGCACCTATTTAAGAGAGAAGAGAGTGGTGACTACCCTCTAAGGGTACTAACTTACAGGAAATCCATTTCTAGATATGGCACTAAGCTGTGAAGGCTCAGAAATGTGATTGTTTTTGCACCCGGCATCAGTATCTTCAGAGGATTAAATTGAGCTAACCATATTCACAAGACAACCAAGTGAGACCTAATTATTAAATAAAACATACAGCTATCAGGAGGACAGAATACTTCTATTTACTTACTGATCAGCATATCCCTTCCCTTTAGGCAAGTTAAATTATAATTATATGATTTCACAGTCAACATGGGAATAAAGTGAGAGCAGTTAATTGGATGTTTTATTGCCTAATGTTATCAAGCCCTGAGAGCGTGAAGTATTGATGTCAACACAGAGATAGCAACAGTTGCTCATGGGTGGAAGCTTGGGCTCATGTGGAAAGTCCCTGACAGGCTTCCAGAAGTATAAAGATAAATAAATAAGTTGATAGTTTTCAGCATGCTGTGTTAAATCTGAATATGCATCTTGTTAAAGTGCTCAGTTGTATGTTGCATTCATAAATATTGCCTGTGCCTAGCATACTTCTTTGAGCAGACCTGTAGGAAGTTTCCATTTCTTTAGTGGATTTTGAGACTCCCACGTCTCGAAATGTCTGTAACACCACAGAATAGCAATTCTCAACATGTTTGGCCTCAGAACTCCTTTATACTCCTAAATATTTTTGGAAACCACCAAAGAGTTATTGTTGATGTGGACTGAATCAATCAATACCCGACAATTAGACATTAAAACTAAAACAAAATTTATCAATTTATTTTTTAAAATAATAAACCCCTACATGTTAATATGAATAACATTTTTTAAAAAGCTTGATTTAAAAAAATGGTAAGTAGTATGGTATTATTTATATTTTTATAAGTCTTGTTAATGTCTGACAATAAAAGACAGCTGTCTTTCTGCTTCTGCATTAATATACTCTAATATCACGTACAATGTAGTCCTTGAAAAAACATTCTGTATAACTTGGGAGAACACAAATGAAAAAAAGGCAAATTGCCACATGCAATTATTAACAATTTGATAGGGACAAGAGGCAGGGAAATTCTGAGTAGAAGACGGCAGGTCCCTGGCAAGGGCCCCACCCTCCAGCCAAAAAGCCTGAAACCACCCCTTTTTCCAAAACCAGGCATGGCCTGCCCCACTCCAAATCCTGTACCCATAAAACCCCCAGGCTCAGCCGGCAGAGACAGGAGAAGCAGCTGGACATCAGAGACTATGACTGGATATTAGAGACTATGACTGGACATCAAAGACCATTACTGGATGTTAGAGAGAAGCAGCTTGACTTCAGAGACATAGCTTGATGGCTTAACTTTGGAGAAGAATCCAGCCAGAGGTGGCCAGACTTCAGGAGAAGATTATTTTCCTGCCCAGTCCCCTTCTCAAGCTCCCCTTCCCACTGAGAGGCAAGTTCATTGACAATCAAATCCCCACCCTCCATTTACCATCCTTCAATTCATTTTGCTACCTCATTTCTCCTGGACACTAGACAAGAGCTCAGTGCCGTTTGTGTGTGGATGCAAAAGGCTGTCACATCGGCCCTTTGCCCTAGCTGGCAGACCCCAGCCACCTCACCCTAAAAGGCCACTGAGCTGTTAACATTTAAGCCATCTGTGGATGGCTGAACTACAAGAGTATTGAACACTTCCTTTGGAGCTTTAGGGGTCCCAGGCACCCCTCCTCGACACTGCCATAGTGCTAGCACAGACTTTGCTCCTGCTGGCAACAAAAAGCACTCTCCCTGGCTTCTGCCCCCATTCATCTGCATGCTCCGCACAAGGGGTGGAATTCAGCAGGTTGCACTGAGTAGAGTTCACCACTGCCAGCGCCAGAGTAGCCAGCTGACTTCAGAACTTACGTACTCCAGTTCCCACCCATGAAGGGGTCATGGAAATACTCTGATCCAAATGAACATATAATCACTGAAAAGCCACAATCAAGCACTCTATATATACATTTGCAAAATTAACCTGCTTTCCAAACACAAACAAATATTTAATTAGATTAATCATTTGTTCATTTTTTTGCTGTTTATTAATATTTTTCTGAATTCTAAACCTATTCTAGCTACTAATAGCTAGAGTATCATACAAAATAATTTCACTGCCCCTCCTTTGTGCTCAGTCTGTTTGTCTTCCTCCCGTGAAACTGCTGGAAAATATCTTTTCCCTGTCTCCATAGATTTGTCCTTTCCATAATGCAGTCCTTTCCATATTTGGAATCATGTAGTATATAGCCTTTTTAGATTAGCTTTCTTTTTTTTTTAACATTCGTAATATGCATTTATGGTTCTTCCATATATTTTCGTGGATTGAGATTTTTTTAAAAAAAGACTTTAGAAACTACAATGTGTGTGCAAAACCATCTTGGACATTGGAATTTAATGTAATCATTTTTTCCTAGATAGATAAGATCCGAAATGCATAGTAAGATATTTTATCACGGCAAGAAGGCTTACTTTAAGAAAAGTGTCTTCAATAACATTAGTTTTATTTAACTGTCAAATCTAAGCACTCTAAACTAGATGATGTTTGCTGGTTATGAAGTCAGTTTACTGGATGTAAATCATATTGAATCCTAGTAGAAAAATTCTTTAATTTGTAAACAGAGTTTTTGGAACAATAAACGTTGGACTATTGTGTATGAGTATGCATGTATATGTTTAATATAATTAATTTAATGTAACAGATTGGTGGCCTGAACTTTGTACAGAATAGGATGTCTAATTTTTCTTCCAGAGGTAATTCAAATTAAACTGGACCAGGCTCTGTGCTTAAACCCTAGAATTGGAGATGTCTTACAAGTAAACATTTTAAATAGTGCGCATACTGTGCATTTCCACAGTTTATATAGTCGTACTCAATAAAATGCCAGATTTGCCTGCATATGTTACTTGGAATCATAATACATTACTGGTTATTACAACTATATTTATATAAGTTGTTCTGTTCAACTCTGTATTTGCACGTTGTTTTCTATAATTTTAGGCTGCATATTTATATTTGAAAATATTCAATGAAAGTGTGTAATTTAAGGGGAGATAAATGTGTCTCATTAGGTTATACAATATAAATGGAAATGTGACTTTATGAAATAAAGTGATTATTATTAAAATTGTGTATTTGGTTATAAAAGATATATTTAAAGTAGATAACCAAACCATGTCTTAAAAATTTCAATAGGCTGTATTTGGGACCAATTTTATTATAATTCTCATTTTGTATTAATATTCCAAGGCAGTAAGACCAGATAATTAAATTAACTGTGACTTTGCAACTAATTTTCAGATTTTTTAGAACATATGCTGCCTTTCATTATCTAATTTATTCTAACTTTGACCTGGCAAGTTATTTTCCCCTGCAAATTAACCTAAGGATTAATTTCACAGAATAATAACATTTTAAGAAAACTGAGTAGCATAGCATAGATTATCATAAAGAAATTAACATTCTTTTGGTTATGAATATTCCTGAACACCTGGAGAGCCAGATTTGAAATGGCAGGATAGCAGCCAACTATCGCCCTGTTTTTAAATCTCTGAGTTCATCATTAGGTCATGTCAGTCATCAGAAGAGTCAGGGTTTCCTTCCTTAACACGTAACTTTTCCATAGCAACATCATTGCAACTGGATGCTTTTCCAATTAGGTACCATGTTTGGCTGCCTGTAACAGAAACCTGTCTACTGGGGTTTAGTCACATGGGGATAAATTATATCACATAGCAAGAAGGTCCAGGGATGATAATAAAGTGACTTCTCTAAACCCTCCGAGTCCAGGCTCTTTACAGATTTTTGCTTAGAGAGCTTTAATTCAAGGCCTTTGTTTTGATGTTCAAAAGTTGGCAACTTCATATCTAGATATTACATTCTTGCTCCAGGTAGTTAAGAATCAAAGACAAAAGACAAAAGGAAAAGGGCAGGATCAGTGTCTTGGTCTGTTCAGGCTTCTCTATTAGAATACAATATACCATTTGTCACAATTCCGGAGGCTGGGAAGTCTGACGTGAAAACATGGTCAGATTAGTCTGGTAAGGTTCTCATCCTTGATAGGCAGTCACCTTCTCATTGCGTCTTCCCATGGCGGAAGGGGTGTCTGCCAACTCTCTTTCATAGGGCACTAATCTCATTTATGAGTGTAGACCCCTTGTGGTGTAATCCTCTACCAAAGGCCTTACTGCCTACTACCATCACATTGGGGATAGGATTTTAACATATGAATTTTGGGGGAACACACATGTAGCAGCCAGCGAAGTCAATTCTCTTAAACAAACAAACAAAAATTCATTTCCTGGAATATTCACCTGGGTATTTCCACTAAAATCTCAGTGATGAGGACTATATCAGATGACAACCTTTAACTCTTAGGGGTGGCCTCACTATGATTACATCTAACTGAGAACACTGGAATACTGTCCCACACTTGCACAGAAATCACAGTTCTCTTTGAAAAGAAGGACAAGGAAACAAATATTAGTAGGCAACTAGGAGCATCTGTCATGGAAACTCAGTATGATTTAGGCAAGAATTATGCAACTTGAACTCTACTGGTAGTTGGTATGAATTTTTCTACTTTTAATCTACTTCCCAACGTGTGGTAACTGTAACTACTGCTAGTCACACAAATGTTGCTCAAAAAACTAGCTCCATAATTTGTACATTCCTTTTATTCTACTGGGTTCTCAGTTGCCCAGTTTCAGTGTTCTCTGGAGTCGCCATGCCTGAGCTGCTCACCAGCATGTCTGTGTCTGTTACCTTGCAATATTCACTCACTTCCAAAACCTTTCTCTGTAGGTCCCTCTTATACCACCATCTCCTGTCCTTCTACTTTCCATATTCCCTTACACTCTCACTGAATCTGATCTCCGCCATCTTTGTGATTTGTGAGCATTTGAACTTCTTCTACATCTGGCAAACAATGAGGTCCCTTCTAAATTTCTTTGCCACCTCCTTCCCCTGTCCTCACATCCCCATGTCATGAATCTGAGAACTGACAATTTTATCAGTGCACTCATTTTAGCAGTCCACTCAGTTATCCTCAAGTCCCCATTGACTTTCCACAGAATATCACCAAGACCTTATGTAATAAGACCATATATTTTGCAGTGTTTCAAGGCAGTATGAATTCCTAGATGCCCTAGATGGTTGCATATAACCTCTGATACCCTTATCCCACATGAAAATAGAAAAGAAAGAGTTTGGAGGCCTTTATTTTATACCACCACCATTCTACTAGGTACATGAGGCTTACCTGTTTATATTTGGTACATTATGTGTGTATGCTGGGGGGTTGGTAGGCTCCAGCTCAACAGTGTTAATATTTTTTGATCTCTGAAAAAATAAACATCTGATACTCAGTATTCACTAAATATTGTTTATTATAATACAGTGATTCAACTATAGAAAGCAGTAGTCTCTGAAATCTCAGCAATACATGGAATCTTTACTCTAGGGCACAAATACTATATACTTCATTCCCTGAACCTCCTGGGTCTCAGTAATATGAAATATTACAGAAAGAAAAAAATTGCTGGGAATCAAGTAGTTCACCAATACATCTCACAGAAACAAAATGAACAATTGCTCAATGAAATCAAAAGAGACAAAAAACTCATAATACAGAATAAATCTTCTGGCAATTAAAAATTGCTATGACTTTTGCAAATAAAGACTTCTTGAACTCTGACTCAGTGCTGTGGAATTCATTTTTGGTAGATATGCAGGACTCTGTTAACATAGGCTACCAGCCAGCACTTACATGAACTTTTTGTTATGATGAACTTTTTTCTGCAATAGTGCGTGGAGGAAGGATTTGACCTGTATATGCCCTGAGAATTCTTTTCCAGATTATAACTCACTTTGACAAGGCATTTAAAAACATGGATATACTTTAAATAAAGTTATCTTCATACTGCAGTATCCTGTGCCCTTTAAAATCATAACCACTCAAAGAAATAATTGTTTAACTTCAAAATAAAATAAGAATAGAGATATAGTTACTAACAACATGAATAAAAATAAATATTACTAAAAATTCTTAGTGTTTATTAGATATGATGATGAAAATCTAAACTGAAGATCTTTTTCTTAGTACAACTGTTACCTGAAAACATTATACACACACACACACACACACACACACACACACACACACACATATATATATATTCTGTATGTTTATTTTTCACTTCTTGTGAACTAAGGCCACAGGGATATCTAATTCTGTGATTTTAGCATTCTAACCCTGAACAAAAGAGGAACAAGAGTTTTCAGCTAAAATTTTTTTAATATTGTGCTTAGGATTTTAATAAAATGTAGCAAGAGTACTATGTAAAATCTGATTGAATTCTATGTTACCAGTAAGAACAAGCAAAATTTACTGATTGACACCAATAATGTACTGGATGCTTCTGTAGGTGTTTCTTTCGCTCCAGCTTGAAGTGAGATGCTCTATGTAGGTATACATATAACTACAGATTCAAAATATTCAATTATAACTCAAAACATGCAAAGCATCACGAAACAGCATGAGAGATGCATTTGTCATGTCATAAGCTGTTCTCATGTTATACAAATGTGCATTTTATCTATAATAACATTAGCAGTGAAATTGCTGTCTAGGTTAAAACTCCTCCAGCATTAAAATCATTACTCAGTATTTCACACAAGATATTTTTCCTCCCACTCCCAGAACCACAGCACACACTTTTTGGAAATATGAGAGATGGTGATAAAGCACTATATTCTGATCCTAAAAACCTTTGAAAATTTTGTTCGGGAAAAAAAATGTGTTGGAATAATCATTACTGCTGTTAGCCAATTATTCCCAGGTTTTCTTTTTCAGGCACATGGTAGGGTACCTTCCTTTCCTTGGAATTCTCTACTCTTGGAATCAAATTTAGCTTTTAAATTTCTTTTGGCCAGCAAAATGTGTGAAGTGCTGCTAGTAACTATAGAGAGAAGCTTTTAAAGTTAATTTGTAATTATTCATTCTCTCTCTGGCATGATAACAGGCACTATTAAGACACTGACTACACCATTAGGCTGGAACCTTTACTGACCACAATTAACAGAGATCTCTGCCAACTATTATAGAAATAAGGCGTGACTGATAAACCTTCATTATTTTAAGTCATCACGACTTTTGAGTTTTAAAACTGCACCACGTTACCCATCCTGATACAAGTGGGAACGTTTCCTTGCTTCTCTGGTACTGAACTCTTATGTAAAACCTGAACAAACAATCATAATCAACTATTAATTTAAAATCTGTATTAATGTACTTATTCATTCATTCAGGAAACATTGAAGGGTTAGGATAACATTGATAACTTTGCTAGACTTGGTGGTATAAAGATGAATTAGTTGTGGTCCTTGACCTCAGCAATCTTATATTCAAATGTGGATTTCTGAGATGTAATTGAGTAAAACAATAAGAAATTTATTTTCTAGTAGGTTCACATTTGTCTGACTTTGTAGGTCGTCAAGCTTTCCATAGGAACCATTGCTCTAAGGACATTATTCAAAGCGGAGAAAACAGCCTGTGCGAAGAATGAAATTGTAAAACTGTTTAGATTATGTTGATAATCTTACTGCAGCTGAGGCGCATGTCTATATCTTAATTATAATACAAATGTCCAAAGAAATAGAGGAATTCCAAGGTGATTTTTATATTTTTCCCATTTAGCGAAAAAACAAAATATTTAGAGTTTGTGCTAAGCACCATCAGGATTATTCCAATCTGTATATTTAACTGAGACAGAATTCCTGCAGAAATAACTCAAAAGAATATTTTCCCTTATTATGTTTATTTTGGTTTCGGAAGAATCTAGATGCATATGGTTGAATAACTTTACAGCTTAATTTATTGAATATTTTTGAATATTTGAAAATGTGTAGTTTTATCTTTATTCAGTTGTGAGAAACGAATTTAGCATTTTGTAAAAAACTTTCAGTCAAAAATTCTTTATTATCCTATGCCTCCACTTAACAAAGTCCATGTGGGGAATTCTACATAATGCCAGGTGGCCTGGGAAGTGCATTTTCATAATAAAGGGTTATCAGGAAGAGGTGTAATATATTCTTTGAGAAACTTTATTGTGTTTAATATTTTTCTTCCTTTTTATTTAAACTGTATTTTAGGAAATATATTAAAATACTCTAGGATATATTTTTTTGTTTCTTCTCACACATGTGGAACCCTCAGCCATATCACTTGCTGGTTTTCCTGCTCTTCTAGAGAATGTCAGACTTTTGTCACTTCTAACAGCTAATAAAAATGTCTGCACCAAAAAACCCAACCAAAGGCCAATTTTTTTGCATCAATTTAGTGTTTATGTTCTAGGAAAGTTAAGTTCATTTATTTTGTGTTTTAGGAAGATGGTAAGAAATAGAACACTATGTCACAGTACCATTTTTCTTAGTACACTATATATAAATTGTGGTGGATATACAAATTGAATGACATCTAGAATAAAGCTATAGCCAACTTCCACTTCCTCAGCAATCACAGCAATACGTTATAAACTCTCCCGCATGTGATATTAAACACTCTATTTTGAGTGTCTCTGTGATTGCAACTTTTCTTTAGATCTGAAGAAGACATTTAAATTTCCAATTGCTAGCTTCACTTAAAATTGGTTTTCATTTATCCTGATCTGTGTGCCTGATCCTATGCAACTACTATGGTGACACAGAACTCTTTTTCTAGTCTTGATTCCCTTTACATATGGTTCACTAGCTCCTGCCTACAAGCCTTTCTTAAAACACTCCATGTTTTTCCTATTCTGTTTTCATTTGTTTACAAGAGAGGATCTCATTCTGTCTCCCAGGCTCGAGTTCAGTGGTGCAAACGTAGCTCACTGCAGCCTGGAACTCTTGGACTCAAGCAGGACTCAACCCCTGCCTTAGCCTCCCTGAGGGCTAGGACTACAGATACTAGAGATATCTCCTCTGACTCCTACCTACTGCGTATTCAGTTGGTCCATTTGCCCCTTTGCAAGCACTACTTAATATTCTTTTATTTCTAAATGTCTTTTGTGATTAAACACAAAATTCCTTGATAAAAAGTTTGGAGTCTCAGATAGTACATGTTTAAACAAAACATCTATGTGTATTAATCCATTCTTCTCAAACATTAATGTGCATAAACCAACTGGGATATTTCTAAAATTCAGGCTCTGCAAATCTAACTAGCTCCCCGGCGATGCGACTGCTGCTCGTCTAGATCATGCTTTGAGTAGCAAGGTGTTACTCTATCAATATCTGACATCCACTGGGAATGATATAATCAATTATTCAAAATATTTGCTAAATATTAACTACAACTGAAACAGCAAATGTTGCAGTGCACCGGATTCTAATGATTAACTAATGAGCAAAAAAAAATCAAGATCCTTAAATCTAGGATTCACATTCCAGTGGATAATTGAGTAATAATATAAAATTTAAAAATCTTTGATAAGATCAGTGAGAAAACTACCTACTATAGAACAAGTGGGAAAAATGTAGTACACTTAATATGCTTTGGGAAGAACTAATTTTCTGAGGAAGTAGTAAACAGTAAACTGAGGAAGGGTAAAGGAGACAATCATGCAGAGGGAAAGAAAATAGCCTCCAGAGAAATTAGTTAGTGCAAAGTCTAATCTAGCAAGAAACAGGGAATTTAAAGTATAGAAAGAGGAGACCAGCACAGCTGAAGCATAGTGAGTGTTGGGAGACTGAAGGCTGAACCTAAAGCACCCTTTAATCTTAGTAAGACCTTCAGACTTCGGATGTTTTGTCATTCTAAGATTAACAAAAGCTTAATAAGGAGCATTTGGTTATCTAAGTAGGAATCGGCGAGATCTTTAATTTGTGGGGAATACATATTGGAAAGCACGAAAGCATAGGGATGAAAACTATTTAGAAAGCAGGTATAGATAACTAAGTAGTAGTAAAGGTGGTAGTGGGAGAGATTAGTAGTAGTAGTAGCAGCAGTAGTTGTGGAATAGTAGAGATCACCAATGATTACGATTTATTGAACCCAGAGAGAGTAGCAGAGTCCAAGATGGATTTTTGAGGTAAGATGACTTTTGCTGGGAGGAGAGAGAAGGAATACTAGAGAACACCTATGTGTTTGTCTTGAGCAACTGGTTGGCTAACAGCACAGGTTACTGATGTGTGGAGCATGAGATAAACAGGCTTGAGGAAAAAAGGCACGTCTACATTTCATTGAAAACACGAAGAGATGATAAGTAGCTGACTAGTTATACAAGTCTGGGGCTTAAGGATAGGTTCAGGCCATTGATAGAAATTTAGGAATTATTAGCCATAGGGCCGAATTTGTTACCTGGGGAGAAAAGACAGAATAAATAAAGAACAAACTTTAGGGTATTCAAAAATGAAACAACCAGAGATTTCCAAGATATTTCTTGCAAAGAATACCTACATGGAGAAAGCACAGTGGGACTAGGGTAAAAAGAAAACAATAAACAGAAAAGTGTCACCAAAGCCAAAAAAAGGAAAATTTTAAGAAGTAAATTGTAGACTAATTGGAAAAAAGAAACATATATAAAAACATATGTGTATTGGACAAGGAAATTTGGAGTACCTTCATTAGCATAATGGGGAAGTAATTCTTTTAGTTTACACATAACTTTTGAATACCCAATATGTGCCAGATATTGTTATGGGTGTTGGGAATTTTTTGTTAGAGAAAAACAGTACATACTTTCATGAGAACTTATGTGAATGAGGCAGATTTTAAATCATTACAAAGATAGTAATATAATTGGCATGTTAGGTGAACCGTTATACTTGGACCATAGTGAACAAAATAGGAACTGTTTTAAGAGAAAGTATAAGAAATGATTAAGGATTAGATTACCTAGGGCCTCAAAGGGCGTAGCCACAAGGAATCCAAACTTTTTTCCATATGCAATAGAAGATTTTAGGGAGTGATAATTATTTTTTTTTCTCCGTTGGCAAAAACTTATTTGATTTTGGTGTTGAAGAGATGAAGAAGTGGAGACCACAATTATCATCAACTTCCTTAAGATACTGTTTGTGCTGGGTATAGTAGTAACTAACACATATTGAGTGACTACCAAGTGCAAGGCACTATTTTAAGTACTTTCCACGTAATTGATTTAATACCCACAATAACCAAATGAGTAGTAGCCTTACTTTTCTTGCAGATGAGGACAGCACAAAGAGAGGATTCAGAATAAAAGTGGCATATTTGTGTTTGTTGGTTTTGGGTTTTGTTCCTTAATAGAACAAAACTAGAGCTTCTATTTTAATTAAAGTAAAACAAATAATTTGGACATAAAGGCAAGCAAGTTTATTTATTTAATGGGAAATTTCTCCTCTAATGATGTCTATTTGCAAGGTATTTTATGAGCTGAGGAAGAAAGAGTAGAGAAGGGTGAGCGTAAAAAAATGAGTGGGGCAGGAGAGAAGGATTGCTGGGTTCTAGTAACTGCTGGAAATGGGAGGGTAAAAAACTATTTTTTATCAGAAGGTTATCTTTTACATTTAAATATACAATCCATCTGGATTAAATTTTTATCTCATATGTTATAAAGTTGGGGTCAGCATTTTTCATGTAGAAATGAACCCTGCACCTTTTATTACAATGACCACCCTTTCCAAACTACACTGCAGTGTCACCTTCTCAATCATCAATTAATTTTATGAGTGCAGACATGCTTCTAGTTCCTCTACTCTGCTGGTTAGTTGAAAACCTTTGTTTTTTTACCAAACTTTTTATTCTATAAAATGAAGGCTCATATAATACCTGTAGGCATACCCTTAGAACTAGCAGAAATTTTACCGAGGGTGAGTTTCAAATATCCACATTTGAAATAGAATGCCCACCCATTAGCTTCTGCAAACACAATGTAAAGTAGATAGTAGACAATGATATGATAGAATTAATTCATACATAAAACAAACCTTGCATGCCAAAAAACAGAATGTGGGAATCTTCAATTGCAGAAATAACAAGATTACTAATCCCCTCAATACTCCATTGCAAATGCACAAACACATAAGAAGTAAGGCTTTTTCAAACAAAGGGATCAACAAAGTAAATATCCATTAAATTACTCTATTTCTCAGTTTAAAGCCATCGGTAAAATAAACAATAAATTATGACACAAATTTTACACAAATTAATGCAAAAAATCACCACTCTGCTTTTTTGTTCTTAAACTGTAAAACTGAAAGGAAAATCTCGTATCATTCTCCCTATCTGGACTATGTTAGGTATTATTTGGATAATTATATCTTTCATTTCCTGTGTCTGCCTCTGCAATGAGTTCTCAGATCACTCTTTTCTTTATTCATTTATTTATTTGAGACAGAGTTTTGCCCTTGTCACCCAAGCTGGAGTGCAGTGGCACAATCTCCACTCACTGCAACCTCCGCCTCCCAAGTTCAAGCTATTTTCCCGCCTCAATCTCCTGAGTAGCTGGAATTACAGATACCCGCCAGCATACCCAGCTAGTTTTTTGTACTTTTAGTAGAGACAGGGTTTCATCATCTTGCCAGGCTGGTCTTGAACTCCTGACTTCAGGTGTTACATCCGCCTCTGCCTCCCAAAGCGCAGGGATTACAGGCATGAGTCACCCTGCCCAGCCTCAGATCACTTTAATCAGATATTCTGAATAAGACAGTTATTCAGAAACATGAAAAGCAGAGTGTATTACCAGTTTTCTTAACCTCTAGTGATCACTTGTCTTCTCTTTTCATAAGTGGAGACCTGGGAGTCAAGGACCATCCTTCCCATGCTTTGCTTCCCATTATGCTCCTTCATTCTAATCACTTCAATTGAAACTCGCTTGTTCACAAAACGTGGTTGTCATATTTTCTATATAATTTGTAAAGCTTATATTATAGCTGCAGATTTGAGAATGATAGAAGAACTACACAATTTCTATTTTTTTTTTCAGAAACAGGATATGTGCCTCAGTTTTGTCATTTAGATAAAATATCAGTATGATACATTAACTCGTGTAAGCTATGGTACCCAGTTATTTGATCAAACACTCATGTGTAAATGTTGCTGTGAAGGTATATTTCATATAAAATTAATATTTAAATTCATAGACTTTGAATAAAGCATATTGCCTTTTATAGTGTGAGAAGGCCTCATCTAATAAATCGAGAGCCTTAAGAGCAAAGAATGAGGTTTCCCAAAGAGGGAATTCTCATCTAGAGTTCAACATAGAAACTCTGTCTGAATTTCCAGCCTGCTTTTCCACAGACCTCAGACTCAAAACTGCAATCTCAATTCTTATTTTAATTTCCAGCTTGCCAGTTTGCCTTACAAATTACATACTTGCCAGCACCCACAATCATGAGAGCAAATTATCTACCATAAATCTATGTCTATAAATCTGTTGGTCTGTCTGTCTCCATCCTCTCTGTGCTGTTTTTCTGGAAAACCCTGCCTAATAAAACTACTACCATCAGAGTTAAATGTGCTGATAGCATTAGGTTTAGGAGGTTTAGGACATAGAGACATAACAGAGATTTTGAGACCCTTAGAGTCTGAGAGTGTCCTTGTATTGCCTCCTAAAACTTGCCATGAACATCACCTATGTTTGAGTCTTAATTTAATTGTCAAAGTTCTAGAAGTGTCTTGGGGGAAAAAAATGCATACAACAACAATAACAATAAAAATGTTGCTGTTACATAATTTTAGTAGTTTATTCTTATTTAATTTCTCTTAATATTCAATAAAATCTATTTAAAGTTAAATAAAAAAAAAAATACCAGTATCTACGTTGCAGCTAATCATCTGGTATCAAGAATTTACCTTAAAGAACAAAGAATTGGATATTGAGTAGTTTCACTCACTTTTCTCAGAAATTGTATATAGAATATAGCATTAAATCATTCAACTAAGATTTATTGAGTAGCAACCATCTCTTAGACAATAAGGATAAAATCATGAACACTGTCTACATTATTAAGATAATTTTTGCCACAGGTTTAGTTCTACAGGAAAGAAGCACTGAGAAAAGGTGGGAGTAAAACCAAGACTAGGGAATTTATAAAGTAAAGAGGCTTAATTGGCTCATAGTTCCACATGGCTAAGGAGGCCTCCGGAAGCTTACAGTCATGGCAGAAGAGGAAGCAAAGCATGTTTTACATGATGGCAGGATAGAGAAAGAGAGAGAGAAAGTGCCTCACCTTTAAACCATCAGATATTATGAGAACTCACTCACTATCATGAGAACAACATGAGGAAACCACCCCCGTAATCCAGTCACCTCACACCAGGTCCCTCCCTTGACACATCAGGATTACAATTCAGAATGGGATTTGGGTGGTGACACAGAGCCAAATTATATTATCTGCCTCTGGCCCCATTCAAATCTCATGTCTTTTTCACATTTTGAAACCAACTATGCCTTCCTAACAGTCCCCTAAAGTCTTAACTTATTCCAGCATTAACTCAAAAGGCCAAGTCCAAAGTCTCATTTGACACATGACAAGTCCCTTCTAACTAGGAGCCTGTAAAATAAAAAACAAGTTAGTTACTTCCAAAATACAATTAAGGTACAGGCATTGGGTAAATGTTTCTCTTTCAAATAGGAGAAATTGGCCAAAACAAAGGGGCCTATGCAAATCTAGAAACCAATGGGGCAGTTATTAAATCATAAAACTCTGAAATGATTTTCTTTGACTCCACATTTCACATCCAGGGCACATTGATGCAAGGGGTGGCCTCTCAAGGCCTTGGACAGCTCTGCTGTGGTTCTGCAGGGTACAGCTCCTGCAGCTGCTTTCATGGGCTGGTGTCACTGTGCTTTCTCAAATGCACAGTGCAAGCTGTCAGTGGATCTACCATTCTGGGGTCTGGAGGATGATGGCCTCCTGACAACTCCACTAGGCAGTGCCCCACCCAGTGGGAACTTTGTGTGGGGGCTCCAATCCCACATTTTCCTTCTGCATTGCCTTAGTAGAGGATCTTCATGAATGTTCCACCCCCACAGCAGACTTCTGCCTGGACACCTAGGTTTTTCCAAACATCCTCTGAAATCTAGGCAGAGGTTCCCAAAACTCAGCTCTTGTCTTCTGTGCACCTGCAGGCCCAATATCAGGTGGAAGCCACCAAGGCTTTTTGCTTGCAACCTCTGAAGTGTCCTAATAAAAGGGTCCTAATAAAAGTATCCTTGCACCTCCTGAAGTGTCCTAAGAAAAGCCCTAGCAACCATTACCTTTCAGGCTAGTAATGTTGCACTTGTCCATTTATGGTTGGAATTAGGTGAAGGAATACCATGAGTCACCCAAGTGAATCACCCAAACTTCCTGCTCATGGCTACCTGTATCCATTGTACAACAGCAGCACTACCTTTCCTGGGATGATCAGGTTTAATTACCTCTGAAAAGTTGGTAATTTACTTTCTGGCCTACTGATTCTTAAAGTGCCCAGGTGGCATCAGGAGCTTTGCAGTACTTGGAATATCTTGCTGTGTCCTGGTAAGAGTGTACCTCTGTTGGAGACCAGGCTCTCTAATCCTGTGGCATCCAAAATTGAAGGGATGGGAAGCACAAAGTCTCCAGAAGGTCACTGGGAGTAATGGTAAGCAAGCTTCTACTTCTGTGCCTTGGTTCCCGAATCTATATAATCTTCCTTTTGAGGTCATAGTGCTGCACGGTGGTCTCTGATTTGATGCCTACAGTGCATCCTGGAAAGTAGTACCTCATTCTCACAAAGCATGCCTCTGATTCACCACTTCAGCTTCACCTTCAGCAGGCCCTTACAATGCCTGTAGTTCCTGGGTGGTGCAGAATACAAGATAATCAGTGAATCACTTGGTGATGATTCCATCCCCACATCTCTTTTATTGTGACGTTTTTGCTTGTTTTATATTTTATTTTTACTGATTGGATGTTACATTGTATGGGATTCCATGTCTTTGAATCAGGATTTCTGTAAGCCCCTGGATTATGGTACTAGAGGTCTTATGGACAAGAAGGGAAAACTTAAAGCCTAAAATAAATCTTTATTCTTAGAGAACAAGCCAATGGCCCTTCCAGGACAGAAAAGGAAAATGTAGTCAAATTACCATCAACTGCCCAGTGTGTATAATTGAGGAATAGTGTCATAGTGCTATTACATTGTTGGCCACAGTGGCAGGAACGGCTAAAGAGACCCTCATAAGTGGGAATCTGTTCTATTGAGCGCATACATTGCTCCCATCTCTTTCACAGTGGTCACTTGATTCATGTGCCCACCATCTCAGCATTGGGGTACATTCTGGCAAACTGGCAACACCAACGAACTGAGTCATTTTGACTACTCGGCTCCTTAGTGTTACTTCTGTGCTTCTGTGGTGGATGTATTCTAGTGAGCACTAGCCTGTAACACAAACTTCTTCACACTTTATAACCACTCTCATGTGTCCATGCATGTGTCTCTACCAAAGACACTTCTTTGTCTTTGATATTCCACTATTTTTCTTGCCAGGCCCCCACCAGCTGCCATATCATTTTCCACCTTTGATGAGTTTATATATATTTCAAACTTGGACCACTTCTTCCTCCACACAAAGTGGATAATCAGGTGGGCCACCTACAGCTTTGCTCATTAGGAAGGCTTCTCCTCGTGCTATATTATCAGGCTACTTCTGAGAGGGGCAGGATTGCAACTACCATTCATTTTTCAACTGCTTTTTTACACCAAGCTGACACATCCATAAACGAACCTATGCCTTCTGCTCTATTCTATGTCAATTTCACAGAACCCCTCACAGATCAGTGTATATAAGCTTAGAGAGGATCGCAGATGCAACCATGCTAGTTACATGGGAATCTGGGATAACTGTTCTTCACCTTGTTGTATAATCTGATCTTGGCTTTGCTTAGTCTTAGATGTATCATTTCTAACATATAATGATGGTCACTGTGTTCACCTGGCTGTATGACTTGTGAGTCCAAACTAACAGCCTGTGATGGCCAATTTCAAGTACATTGTCATTTGATATGCTATGGTCAGGTATTTTGTGAGTCAAATCCCAAAAGCTGTCCTTTGAAGTTGTTACATTTGATCTTCTCTGCTGAAGATCAAATGATCTTGTCCAGAATCTCAAGAGCCCATGTGGTACTTCCAATTGCATGTACTCCAAGTTGCATACTGCATCTTTTTTCACCACTGAAACTCCAGGCATTATAGGGGCTATTAATTTTATGGCCCAAATGACAGAACTCTTTGTTCTGCAGACTAGACCTATATTTTGCTGTTTCAGGTCCAGTTCAAAGCTGTCAGCCTTCCATGTCATCCAATATACAGAACAAAACAATATTCTCAACATGGAATATATTATCTCCAGGACCTAAAGAGTCTACTAGATTTGTATTTGCATTTTTGTGATAGGGATCCAAGGGACAGCAATTTGTCTTTTACTTTGGAGGAGCTGTTGTGGCATGTCGGTGATCACTGGACCTCTAGCACTGAAGTGCCAGAGCCAAATCTTTGCAGGATTTATTCCTCACCCTTCGGACCACATATGTCTTACTAAGCCCTCCAACATCTAGGCATCCCTTGCTCCTTCTGTCTGATCAGCATGATTCTGTTGATGTAATGAATATATATGATGTTCCGTAGGCTATCCAGATGGTCCAGGTCTCTTTGTATCATATTAGTCAAAGGATGAGAAGGTTAACTTGACTCTGGGGGGAAAATAATAATGTATATTGTTGTGAGTGCAAATTGTTTGTGGTTCTCTCTCCTGATTGGAAGATAAATTCATCTACTTATTAAATAGAGATTGAGGCTTATAGTAATCCAATGCCATCACCCAAGACCCACTGAGTTTCTTTGGGTACGAGAAGGAGAAATTGTATGAAAAAGATATGATAGAGATTATCACTCCTGCATCTTTGAGACTTTTTTAATTGGCATTAATCTCTGCCACTCACACCATCCAATGTGATACTTTTTATTTTTTTCTTGGCCAATTCCTGGTTTTAGAGACTTCACTTGCTTCCACTGTTACAATATAATGTGAGAGCCACGCCATCTATTATGTGTGTTCATCTCAGTTGAAAGCTCATAAAACGTTCAACCGGTAAGTTTGCAAACAGACTGAAATCCAAACCTCAGTCGTTATTTCTGGAGTCCTAGATTCTCTAACTGAGGAGCAATGGTGCCGCTGCAGTTTTCCAGGTATCAATGTTTACTACAACCTGGTGTCCAACAGCAAACTATCTGGGCATTTCCTTTTACTCATTGTAAAAAATCACTTAAGTTAATGGCCATAAATCTCTTTGAAAAAGGACTAAGGAAATCCTTTGTAATGTGTAATATATACCCCTATATTATTAGGATATAGGGGCAGCTGAAAACTGGGGTATCTATTTCATTGTGGAAGGAAGGCCTCTATAGTGTCTTTGTAACATGTATTGGCCATGCCGTTGCTCATTTTTTTCTCATGGGAAACCAAACCACCTCTTCCATCTAGGGGTTGGACTCTGAAAACTGGATCAGTTCCGAAAACTGGTCAAGGGCTTTTGATTTTTTTTAAGGACAACTGCTTTCAGCTTCCAGTTTATCCAACATTGCCTTCTCTTGAATAACTATGTTAAGCAATTCCCTCATTTCCTGACCATCTATTGTTTCCCTAGGAATATCAGGCTTTATCTACCATTTCCATAACTCTCTACAGTTCAGAATTCTTTGACTGGCAGTCAGAATGATCAGTCATTACGATCATCGTCTCCCACACCTGGCTTCTGGCAGTTAAGCGTTCCTAACCAGTCTCCACTGTTTCAGAGGCCCTAAAATCTCCATTATCAGTAAGCCAAAATCTGTTCAGTGGAGAGCCACCACTAAACTTAATGATGCTGTGGTTCCTCTTCACAGCACGTTCCTGATGGTCTGGGAAAACATGATGTCCTCTGTTCTTTCCCATGGAATAGAATTCTCTGGTGAGATTTCTGGGTTCTTATATCTAACCCAGCATGCCCTTTTTCATGAGCTTTTAACCCTTCCCTTTCTCACTCAGGCATTTCCACCTTGCTCAGTGGGAACTACCACATTTTTCAAAGTTCCTAAGGATCATAATTTTGAGATTACATTTACACAGCTGGAAAATCCATTCCCTTGAGTCAAAGCCAAGAATTTCAATCCCTATATCACAAAAGAGTTTCCCCAAGTCAGCAAATTCTCTCTAAATGGGTCTTTATTTTCTGTTCTCTTTAATGGAGTACGTTCCAAGTCAATCTAGTCTCATGAATGGACTCAATCCCCTGGCAGTTCATGTTGGGCGGATACAGCTTCCTTTGGCTTTTAAGTCCCTCCTTGATTATCGGGCCCAGCACATCCCTGGATGGATTGTAACCTGGTTTTTGGCCAGGCAGCCAGGGGAGGATATAGGGGCAACTGAAAACTGGGGTATCTATTTCGTTGTGGAAGGAAGGCCTCTATAGTGTCTTCCAGAATGGAACATGGATCAATTATTGATAAGAAGACATAAACCACTACTGTAGACTCAAAATTTTCAAATAAGTATAGAAATTTTAAAACTTCCAGAGACTCTACTCAGATATCCCCACTCTGAATGTCAAGATTACAGGTTAATGCACATGGGATCCTACCTTGTTGAATCTTTTAAATCTAATTATGCAATAATTTTTAACCCAGTTGTGTGATGAGATAGAAACTCAGCCACACATAATATAAATGCTTATAAGATTTACTTACTTTGAAATTAAAGACATTTTCTAAACTTTGAATTAACGAATATTTGTATTGCCCTGATATGAACGAAAACTTCTTTGTTTTTTGTGAGCTGGAGTCTCACTCTGTCGCCAGGCTGGAGTGAAGTGGCTGGATCTCAGTTCACCGTAACCTGTGCCTCCTGGATTCAAGCGATTCTCCTGCCTCAGCTCCCAAGTAGCTGGGACAACAGGCACATGCCACCACACACAGCTAATTTTTGTATTTTTAGTAGAGATGAGGTTTCACCATGTTGACCAGGATGGCCTCAATCTCTTGACCTCCTGATTGGCCCATCTCGGCCTCCCAGCGTGTTGGGATTACAGACCTGAGCCACCACACTTGGCAAATACTTCATATTTTAAATGGCTCATTCATTTCCTAACAACCAATGTCATGTGTATCTTATTTGATAATGCAATCAGACTGCAGATAGTTTCTTATGGTAATTTTAATAGATATTTTTCATAGTAATTTAGAAATTCGACAAATAAAACTAATTTAAATTTTAAACTATCTTAGAAAAGGAATGAAGGTTTAGATGAACAGCTAAGCTTTAATCCTGACACTTGGCACTTAGCCTCAAGTTACACATGATTTTACATTTTTTTAAATCTATGGAATCCTAGTGAAGTAATTCAATTGATATAGAACAAAATGTACACACATTAATGAAGTATTTTTTTTACATTTGTCAAAAAAATTTGAATTAGAATTGGCAAAGAAACAGAGGACTCTCTATGTAGACTTAGTCTCCCAGATACATGAACAGATTCAAACGTATAAGCTAAACAATGTTATGGTAGGGGAGATAATGAAATTATCGAAAAATGAAATATCTGGTAACATATTACTACTAAAACACTTATGGAAAAAAGAAGATACATTGATTTTAGGAATATAATGACACTAACTATCATTCACCTGTCTGGGTATAAGACAGGTTTATACGACATTTATTCCGACTTTTGTTTACTGGGACAAAAAGAAAGCACAAAAATTTGTCTAAATACTTAAAAATGTATGCCTATCAGTCATTCAATGTAGTAGTTTAAAATAAGCAAAATGTATCCTGAGAAAGGAGATGAATGTCTAATTCACGGAAAATGAATGTCTAACATCAATTCCTTGGCAATCCAAATGTAAGAATACAGTAATTATTTAGATGGAAAAGAATATATAACAAAAATGTTAACTAATTTCTTCATATTTCAGTGGAAGTATTTTACATTTCTGAAAATATGTATTGACTTCTAGCCATTTCACTTCTTTACTAAAGTATACCTGAGCCTCATCAGATGAGTAGACATCTCACAAAATATATGCCTATAAAGAATTATTATATGGCCAGTTCTTATGAAGATACTTTATTTCTCCAGAAATCCAGATGTCTTATGATGTCAAATTTTCATATATAGAAATAGACATGTAGTATTGTTACTGTGTTACCAAGGACATCAGATCATTGATCTTCCAAAAAGAAAAAAGACTATTGGTTAATTTAAAGATGTAAAAGGGTAACTCGTTTATACATTATGTCTGTATTTACCCAATGCTAAGATTCATCTATTTGTTGGCTATTTGCTTTTCATAAAACTTCCTTTCTTTTTAGGAAGAAAACAAAAGTAACAGACTAACATTAAATGATAAATTATGTAAATCAGCCCTACAATAACCAAGAAAAATATTTTTCCAGTATCAATAAAGCAAACACTTAATACTAAATGCCAGCATTTTTATTTAGACTTACACATAGAATTCTAAACATTAGACTAGGAAAAGGATAAATGTCAGTCACCCAAAAGGTAGCTGGAAAGATAAACAGAATGAAATACATTTTACGAAGGTTAATTTGATACACTTAAAAGCAAGAAAAAATCTGTGAGTAGCAAAATATTCTATCCCCAAAGAGTCAGTGGGCCAAATTTATCATGAACTTTTCCATCCTCTCTTAAAGTGGCTAGAGAAATCATATTATTTACCAGATTATATACTTCCTATTTACACACACACAGCTTTGTTGCTGATTACGACCAAATATTGATTCATCATTTTACAGCAAGAGATGTGTCTTTCACTTCTTTCTTATTCCCTATAATACTGGACACACAGCTTGTGTTTAATAAATCCTTTCTGATGGATAGGCTTAGATGAATGCCAGCATGGACCTGCAGATTATGTGGAATACAACACAGACATTTGAGAATACAGTCAGGGGAGGTTGAAAAATCAATAGGAAAACTGGCACTTCCATTAGGAAATAAACAAAATAAAAACACCACTAAGCTCTTTCAGAACTGAGGTCCAGAGCTCTAACATCCTGGGAAATTATTTTTTGGTGTGTTTACCAAAAAGATTATGTTACTGAGGATGCTGTCAAAATGTAGTTTGCTTATTTTTTGTTTTGTTTTGTTTCTCCTTCAAGGCCAGTTGATAAGACATGAACTGTATCTCAGAATAACTGGAAGAGAAGAAAAAATAATACAGGAGAACTTTCCTAATATCCCTTTCCCAATTAAGAAGAAACTTTGAAATGATTTTTTCTCCAATTAAGACCTGTGGGTCTTGAATTTTCTATGCACAGCTGGAAATTAAAAAAAAAAAAAAAAAGATGCCGGGCAAAGATCCTCTATTGCTGAGTTAGCCTTGGCATCTGCTGCTCATTTCTGCTGGCTTTTGCTCTCCTTAAACACTCAAAAATATTTTTAAGGTCTAATGATGAGAGACTTGTGTTAACTCTTTGGTTTCCACATTCCTCACCAGGTGTCCTTTAAATTTAGCCCCAGTACTGCTGTATTGTGACTATCCTGCACTATTTTTATTTCCTCTGTTGGTCAGTCCACAAGCCTCCCTTGGACATTCCACATCCTCTTCAGTGATCACAGCATGACCCCTAACATAGCTCGTGGTCTATCTACTGCCACCAAAAATCTCTCAGAAAATGGCAGTCCTTCCACGTGATTCCTGAAAAGAAATTCTCTCCCTAACAAATTGAAAACCTAAATGTCAGCTGATGTGTTTACTCTCCTCCAACAGCAGGGGGCGCCTACCTATTTGGCTCTCTCAGCAGTTAGAAACACGACACGGGCCACATTCCAGGTAAGACCCGATTTCCTTCTCTCCACGTGTTCGGAGTTGCTGAGCACTGGGATTATTACATCTTAACCATCGTGCTTTCCCCTAAGATATTGCCATTCATTGTAATTTTTTTTTCTAATGAAATAAGCCTGTAGAGCGAGTTTGATTACAAGCCCTTAATGATTACAGCCTTTAAAGTAATCATTTTTATTTAGTGCATTTATTCAATTCTTCCAGTTGCCTAAATACTCATCTATTTATTTATAAATTCAGGGGGCATATGTGCAGGTTTGTTAAACGATTTGTTGCGTGATGGTGAGGTTTGGGCTTCCAGTGTGCCCATCATTCAAACAGTGAATGAACATTGTACCCGAGACAATTTTTAGATCCTCACTCGCCACCTACCCTTCCCCTTTGTGGATACCCAGTGTGTGTTGCTATCCTCTGTATGCCCATGTGTACCCATTGGTTAGCTCTCACTTGTAAATGAGAACACGTGGTATTTGACTTTCTGTTTCTGAGTTACTTCACTTAGGATAATGGCCTCCAGCCCCATCCATGTTGCTGAAACAGACATAATAGTAATCTTTTTATGGTTGTATACTATTCCATGGTGAATACAGACCAGGTTTTCTTTACCCAATCGTAGGTTGATGAACATTTAGGTTGATTCCATGACTTTGCTATTACTAATAGTGTTGCAATAAACATGAATGCAGGTGTGGTTTTTATATAACCATTTATTTTCCTTTGCGTAGATACCCAGGAGTAGGACTGATGAGTCAAATGGTAGTTTTATTTTCACTTCTTTGAGAAATTTGTGTACTGTTTTCTATAAAGATTATACTAATTTACATTTCTACAAACAGTGTATAAGTGTTCCCTTGTCTCAGGATTCTTGCCAAAATGTGTTTTTTTTTTTTTTGACTTTTTAATAATAGCCATTCTGATTGGTATCAGATGGAATCTCATTGTGGTTTTAATTTGCATTTCTCTGATGACTGGTAATGTTGAACATTTTCTCATAGTTTTTTTTTTTTATTCAGTCTTCTGATCCATTTTTTTCAGATATTTGTTGGTTGCTTGTATATCTTCTTTTGAGAAATATCCGCTCATGCCCTTTGCCTACTTCTCAATAGGGTTATTCCAAAGGAATAAGCAAACGTTTTCTTATCAATCAATGATTAATAGTTATTTTTAATGCACAGACTTTAAAATCTAACCCAAACCCTATCCTTAATGGCAACACTAGCTCTACTTACAGTAGGATGCTTAATAGTCTCTACTTGGGTAAGTAAAACTGTATTGTAATCAACTAATGTTCAGAACTCCCTCTCTCTCTTACAAGCTAGAGATATAGAATGTATAAGACGATGAAGCTTTTCTCCTAATTGAACGTAGTAACTTATGAAAGTCTGTGGTGTTATGAAGATTTTTTTAAAATCCTACATTTTGGTTTCTAACCATCTCTTTAACAGTGCCTCAGTGCTTTCTACAGTCTAAGCTGAACCAGAACTGTCTTCACCACCATTTTTATGTCTTTGTACTTCATATTGTTAAGATTAAAAGTTCACAAGAATGTATAAAATAAACACAATTTTCTAATTTGAAAGATAATCAGATTTTTATAGTTGAAGAATGCTTGAAACCAAATGAAAATTGATTTTATTTTAAAGTAGTTTCTTGTAAAAATATTTAACATCTATAGCCAAACAATTATGGAAGTAAGAATGCATAAAATATTTACTACTAATTTTGCTTTGATTTTGACAAATCTTTGTTACAACTATTGCAAACAAAAAAAAACAGTCTTCACAGTGATGAATTAATGGACAATGAAATAGCTAAATGGCCAAAATTATGCAGCTAATAGGAGGAATAACTGATCTGATTTGCAAGTTGGACATATAACTCCTGGATAATAGAGCTATCTGTAATTATTAGATAAAGTTTAGATATATGTTGAATTAATTTAATAATTATATGAGGAAGTGTAATTTCCAGTTATAAATCAGCTATCTGTAATTATTAGATAAAGTTTAGATATATGTTGAATTAATTTAATAATTATATGAGGAAGTGTAATTTCCAGTTATAAATCAGCTATCTGTAATTATTAGATAA